>JAOTQR010091674.1:0-76744 GCA_025774065.1 Solanum ossicruentum
CCAAACCAACGATACCACGATACTTAGGAACCTCAACATAACACCCTAGAAGCGACAATTTCCCGAGAAGCCGAAAAGACAACAATTTCATCAAAAGCACTGTAGCAACCCGAGAGGGTTGCTACTATTCATGCTAATTTTTTTTTGTTTTGTTGGTTCTCTCCTCTTGAATTGGCCAAGTATGGAAAGACATGATCATCTTGCACAAAACATACAAGTATATGTATTTGTAAACCAATAATACCAACCACAAATCCCTATCCCCCAATTCCTAAATTTTCCAACTCACATTAAAAATTAACTTAATCTTTACAACACATAAGATTTTATATCACAAGAAAGGGGGAAAACTTACTTGGAGAATTTCTCAACCTTCCTCCTCTTCTTCAACCCTCTTCTTCTCTACACTTCTTTAAAATATAAGACCAAGAAAGAAAAGGTCTTTCTTTAAGCAAAAGGGGGGGGGGGTATTTATAGAAAACATATTCCCCAAAATTGTATCATAAGGGCTTTTAGTATGCCTATTAATCAATTAGGCCCCAAACTTTCCTATTTTAATCCCATTGAGGACTTCCGATTCCAATTAATTATTATCCTTCATTTAACGAGAGTACGGGGTCTAACACTTAGGATCTTCCAACCTTTCACATCATAACATATATGCACATCATATCATAACCGAATCATATTAGTCATATCCAATAGATAGCGATAGTTATGATCTCCTAATATCATCACATAACATATATCCATAGAAGAGTCTACAACATGTCCAATAATGCTTCTAGTCATATAATAATAAGATGAAGACCAAGACATGTACCGGGCTCACCCTGAAAGTAAATAGCAAAACGGAAGCAACATAAGGTAGATAGATGGTGGCTTGTCCTTGGAAGTAGGACTCCCTACAACACTTTCTCAACTTTGATCTAGCCCTCAAACGGTGGATGAAAGTAGTCTCTGGTCCTTACTTGGTTAGATCATGTAGGCAAAAGTATGTGTTAGTATGTTTGAATTTATTAAGAATACGGGCATGCAATGCATGTGACTTATGAAACCTGTATTAAATATTAGATGACGAGGGCACATAATATAGAAAGAAGTATATATCCAAAGAAGGGTGTATAACAATATGCCATGAAATCCATGATACATGAAATGCATAAAGCTAATATAAAGAGACGATGAGACCTCAACTGACATATAAGACCAAGCGAGCTATTACTTGGAATCCCAATGTTATCCCCAGATAGGAAAAGAGTGGTCTACTTGCCAAAGGTAAATAATACTTCTCCTTACGGGCATTCTATTTTGGAGAAGTAACCTTCCTTACGGGTCACCCATTTCGGATTAGATTTTCAATTCATATAATATCATATCAATGTAGTAATCTCACCTTACAGGTCTCCCATTTCGATAAGGGTTACCATATACATATACCTATATTTGCACACAGTTCAAGAGAAAGGAAGAGGACCCTTGGGGATAGTCTTGACATGTCTAATCTCATCGGTGCTAAATCATCATCCCACATGAATACATATACGTATGCATGCTTTCAAAAGAGATGCAAGTCATTTCAAATCTTTTCAAATGCATACTTGGGCTTAAGAGCCAAATATATTCATAATCATTCATACTTGAGCTCAAAAGCCATTTCATAATTCATTACATACTTTTATGCATAGAAATAATCCGTTCATAATTTCCAATAAGCTGTAAACACCCAATGTACTCAAAGAACCAATATCATAGACATTTATGTGATGATATTCTTGTCATAACTATAAAAGTAAGCGAAACCGACCAATTCATTTTCAAAACATTGGTTTTAACCCATTAATTCATTTTTATCAAAATCCAATGCTCATGTATGCAAATGTCATGAATGATATGTGAATAGCAATGACAATATGGATTCAATCTTAAATCAATAATTCAATATGAAACTCATGTAAATCTATAGGTAGAATCAACATTCAAATCACAATTTAGATTATCCATGCTTGAATCAAACATTAAAGAGACAATGCATATTCAAATCTTCATAATATTCATGCAATTCAACATGTTAGGGCTTAAATCTATTTAGAATCAACAAATAAGCATAATCCACACTTCAATTAATTTTAATAAACCATAATCTTCAAAACCAAAATTAATGAAAGCTTAAATTTCATAAATCAAGTGTAAAAGAGTTTGCATCTTCTTGGTTGAAAAGGACTAATAATCAATCCCACATTCCTAAGTTCACCAAGAAGAAGTAAGAACCACTTGATAAAGATTGAAGTCCTTCCTTGAATCCCAAGCTAATTCTCCACTAGAGACTTTGAGAGGAGTTCTTAGGAGAAATTTGAAATAATCCTAAGTGTAAGAGAGAATTTGAATGAGGGAAATAGAGTTTATGTCATGACTCAGACCTAGGCCTGGACGTGACCGGCAAATGGGGAACTCGAAAGAACCCCAAACAAGCCACTTAGCATATCATTTCAAATCCTTGGTTGCGGAAGCAAGAATAAACAACAAGAGAAAACATAAGCAAGAGAAATTGGGACTAAGGGAGACAGAGTGTTTAATACTTAAATAACATAGATAAGTCAAGACTCAAGCATAATACATTACTTTTCCAACAATACCTCTAAACATAGAACTTAGCGGGGGGCCAAGACAAGCAATCGGGCTCACCCTCATAGTCAGAGTATACAATAAAGAAAGAGAGTCATAATACATAACATAAGATCATAGACATTGTCCCCGGAATAGAGGACTCACCAACTAACTTGAGAGAAATCGCACCTAGCCACGTGGAGAAGGATGATCAAGTGGGGCTCTGGTCCCTACATGGTAACATCATGTAGGTATAGAGTATGAGTTAGTATGTTTGAATGTACTAAGTATGTAGGATGCAATGCAACAACTGATAGGCACCATAAACAAAATGCATAACATTGGCAATTAATAAGTATATAGCAATATGGCATGTATAAATGATGCTTGAAGTAAAATCATGCTGATATAGAACATAATACATGTGTAAGGAGAGACCATTATCAGTGAACATCCTAGGCCTACCACCTTCTTGGAGAGGTGAATGAGGTACAAACTCCTAAATAAGGTTGCACGGGCCTATCATATCCCGAGCAAGGTGATAGAGGTACAAACCACTCAATAAGGTTGCACAGGCCTATCATATCCCGAGCAAGGTGATCGAGGTACAAACCACTCAATAAGGTTGCACGGGCCTGCTACCTCCTTAGCGAGGCAATTAAGGTACAAACCCGCCAATAAGGTTGCATGGACCTACTACCTCCCGAGCAAGGCAATTGAGGTAGCAAACCCCCAAAAAGGTTTCACGGGCCTACCACCTCTCGAGCAAGGCAATCGAGGTACAAACCCCTCAACAATGTTACCCGCGCCTACAACCTCCCGAGTGAGGCTTGGTCAATTCCCAACACTATAGAGATAATATCACATACATACATTCCTTTCATCATCATATAGTCATTCAACTCATAAGACATGTATTGGGCTTTCAAATCCTTAAGAAATCATAACTAGACATTTTATCAAACACTTAGCGTGTTTGTAGTGCTAGTGTAAAACCGTGCAATTCAAGAGAGGAATCATGCTAGAACATTCAGTGTAAAACCATAAATAGATTCTTGATAACACCCTTATACAATATACATCAAAACCACTCATCACATCTCACAATAAATATTAGATTCATAGCTCAAAACATGCTAAAATAATCACAATTTCATGAGACCCTATTATAGTGTGCAGTGAAATTCATAATAAATAAGACCCATGAGTAAATCATCTTTAAATCATGCAATTTAAGTAAAAAGGAAGCTTGGGCACCATGGTTGAAAGGACCCAATGGTTGAAACCCACACACCTTGACTTTGAAGAATCACTTGATGAAGACTGGAGATGGAGACTTGAAGCTTAAGTGAAATCCTTAGATCCGAATTGAGTTTTTAGGACTTGAATTTTGAGGGAAATATTTGTCCAAGGGTTTGAGGGAGTATTGGGGAATGTCTTGTATGATATGAAGGTGAAATATGACTAAGTATAGGTATTTTCACGCAAGGGAGGACTTGGGCCCAAGACCCAAAAGTCTTGGACCAGACAATAAAAATTGTGCAAAAATAACATAAGAGCGCCCTTGGCGCGTCGCGCCTTGGGTGTGCCTGCACACTGGAATTTGCTCACTTTGAAAATTGAAATTGTGATTCGGCCGCTCTAAAATTGGGTTAGACCCTTTTCCTACTCATTTTCCCCCTGATTAAGAATATGAAGTTGAATTTTTGAAATTATGCACGGATTTTGAGATACATGAAAATTACAATTTCGAGTACTTTCGAGGCATATTTTTGGACACTTTTTGGGGACATTTCAATATCTCCTTCTTGGGAATGTTTGTCCCCGAATGTCAAAGGAATGTATATGAGAAGGATAATCATGGAGAAATTAGCCCCAACAAGAATGCAACAATACAGTTAAACATTATTTTCAAAATCTTAGCATAAGTGTCAAAATCATCAAGAACTTGTCAACATAAACATGAATGCATGCAAGTGACATAAAGCCTGAAGCATAAGACTTGGAATCATAAAAGGACCTAAAGTGTTATCATAAGCTTGAATAGAATGAAAAAGATATGGATATTGTTTCACGATGCCTGCTCCGGCTCCTTTAGAGAGACATTTTTTACTTGACGATTCTTCCAAAGGGCTTTGACAAACATCAATCCTTATTAATCAACTGTTCCACCCTTCCATCCAATGCCTTCAGTGGGACTTTTTGCTAAGTCAACTTATACTCCACAACACCTACAACCTCAAAGAGTTTTATAGCACCAGAGTCACTAATACATCCTCTCAACATAGAAGCATGAAGAACAGGACGAACCATATCCATATCCCTAGGTAATTTCGATCCTTATGCAATCTTACTAACCTCACTCTACATTATATATGGCTCACAATCCTAAACTTAAATGTCAACACTAAGCACACTTAGTCCACTTGGTACCATAACCACCATCTCCCCCTTGGGAGACAACCCCCACTCTACCATCCTTTCACCCAAAACTTCCAACTCTAATAAGACAAAAACTAGGCCTTGCTTAAACTAAACTTCTTCAACCAAAAAAAATTCGGGACTATCAAGAATACTACGCTACCATCCTCAACTTCCTCCAACTTAACCAACCGATGGACCTCCCTACCATCTCTTTACCACCACTATCAATATGAGCTAGGCTACCCGTAAACACCGTACTCAAAGCATCGGCCACCACATTGCCCTTATTAGGATGATAATACATACTCATATCATAGTCCTTAAGGAGTTCTAACCATCTTCGTGCCTCAAGTTAAGATCCTTTGAATGACCATCATATTGGAGACTCTTATGATTGATAAACACATCCACAGGCGCCCCATACCAACAATGACACCTAATTTTTGAAGCAAATACCACGAAGGCAAATTCAAGATCATGGGTAAGGTAATCCTTTCCAAGCACCTTAAGTTGTCTAGAAGCATAGACTATCACCCTACTATTTAGCATCAAAACACCACCCAAACCAATTCTTGAGGCATAACAATACACAACAATCCTTCTAACCCTCCCGGTATAGCCAACATAGAAGTGAACACAAGCTTAACCCTCAAGGTTTTAGAAACTCTATTCACACTCATCGGTACACACAAACCTAGCCTTGTTTTGAGTCAACTAAGTCATAGGAGAAGCAATAGAAGAAAACCTATCCACAAACCTCCGGTAATACCCACTAAGTCCAAGACACCCCTAATATCCGAGAGAGTCAAAGGTCTAAGCTAATCTCTAATCTACTTCGTCTTTTTCGGATACCTTAATACCATCACCCAGTACCACACGACCTAGGAAGGCAACCTATTACAACAAAACCCCCCATTTCTCCTATTAAGTACCCAACTTCGTTCCTTAAACTTTGTAGTACTACCCTCAATGACTCACATTCTTCTCACTCTCGGAGACAAACCCACATATCACCACAAGGACCATCACAAACTTAACAAGGCAGGGTTTAAAGACCCTATTCATGAGACATATAGACATAATGGACGCACTAGCTAAACTAAAAGACATTATTCCAAATTCAAGAATGCCGATAAGGACATCAAGGACTCATCTACCGCCAAAAGAGCTTAATAGAAATAACTCAGGTTCAACATCCCTAACTTTCACAAGATGAAAAATGCAACCCTTAGAGATCAAGTGTAACATAGTACAAGAAATGGATCTACCTCTTTTGATACCACTAGACAATCTCCCACTCAAAGACAGGTTTAGTAGGTACTTGGAATTTAACTCTACGGGCTCTACTATCCATGGAGACATAATATACGTGCAACTAATCCATCCCTAGTATGATATCCAAACCACCACATCAATTTTAACAAGCCACAGAGCAAGACCTAATGCAATATGAACACAGAACATACCTATGAACTTTCTCGCAAAAATTATACTCAACAAAAGGGTAGACACCAAAAGTTCACATAACAACTCAAGACACACAAGAAGCCCATTAGCAACCAAAAGAATAATAAAATAAATAGTGGCAAACGAGACCCATCTCTGTATGCATAACAATGTTAAGTAAAACTTTGACATATCAATAATAACATCGAGCACCTCCTCCCCTCCTTGAGTCCCTTGTTCAACATGACTACCTTGATCTAAAGGTCAACCTCCCATACACCTCCTTCGAGCATATGGACAATCAACTAGATTGTGACCCACTTCACTACATCCATAACAAGCATTTGTCTTCTTCAAGCACGTGCTACCATGGTTCTTACCATACCTCTGACTCTTGGGATTAGTCATCCCACCATCATTTCCTTTAATCTTGTTGCATTTATAAGGGCAACTCTTCCTCTTATGTCCCACTTCACCATAACCAAAATAAGCATTGGTGTCCTTCAAACAAGGGACTCTATGAGCCTTACCACATGTAGGACACATAGCATCGCCTCTATCTTTTGGACATTGGGACTTTCCTTCAAAACGGGTCCTCATGGCCACACTGCCCCTTCTATTACCATTTGAAGTCTCGGGAGCACTTACTTGTTAATTGAGTTGAGTCATCAATTTTGTCACCGCATTGGCCAATACCTATAGAACATTGCGAACCTCTAAATTCGATATATCGCCGTCTGGAGTATCTTAAGACATATCCTGAAATTTAACAGTTAGGGATTAGCAATAAGCCCTAAGGGACCTAACTCTATCACCCAATATAGATCATGAAAAAGTGAAACATTTTCCTAGAATGCCTCATAGCCTCCTATTCATAGTCGTGGTGCGCTTCACAACCATGAATAAGACTCTTATCGATGCGGAGTGTTGGACGTCGAGGACTTAACAACGTAGTGCTCTGATACCATCTTTTTGATGACCTGGACCTAGGGCATGGACATGAATGGCGAATAGGGAATCCGAAGGAACCCCAAACAAGCCTCTTAGCATATAATTTCAAATCCTTGGTAGTGGAAGCAAGATTAAACAACAAGAGAAAACATAAGCACAGGAAATTGGGACTAAGAGAGGGAGAGTGTTTAATACATAAATAACATAGATAAGTCAAGACTCAAGCATAATACATGAATTTTCCAACAACACCTCTAAATAAAGAACTTAGCAAGGGCCAAGACAAGCAACCGGGCTCATCCTCATAGTTAGAGTATACAATAAAGAAAGAGAGTCGTAATACATAGCATAAGAACATAGACATTATCCCTAGAATGAGGACTCACTAACTAGCTTGAGAGAAATCGCACTAGCCACGTAGAGGAGGATGATCAAGTGGGGCTCCGGTCCCTTCATGGTAACATCATGTAGGCATAGAGTATGCGTTAGTATATTTGAATGTGCTAAGTATGTAAGATGCAATGCAACAAGTGATATGCACAATATATAAAATGCATAACATAGGCAATGAATAAGCATATAACAATATGACATGTATGAATGATGCTTGAAGTAAAATCATGCCTATATAGAACATAATACATGTGTAAGGAGAGACTATTATTAGTGAATATCTAAGGCCTTCCAGCCAATGCCTTCACTGGGACTTTTTGCTAAGTCAACTTATCCTCCACAACACCCACAACCTCAAAGAGTTTTTCAGTACTAGAGTTACCAATAGATCCCCTCAATATAGAAGCATGAAGAACCAGACGAACCATATCCATATCCCTAGGTAATCCCAATCCTTATGCAATCTTACCAACCTCACTCTACATTTTATATGGGCTCATAATCCTAAACTCAATTTTCAACCCTAAATACACTTAGTCTACTTGGTACCATAGCCACCATCTCCCCCTTGGGAGACAAACCCCACTCTACCGTCCTTTCACCCAAAACTTCCAACTTTAATAAGACAAAATTAAGGCCTTGCTTAAACTAAACTTCTTCAACCCAAGAAGATTCGGGACTATCTAGAATACTACACTACCATCCTCAACTTCCTCCAACATAACCAATTGATGGACCACCCTAGCCATCTCTTTACCACTACCATCAACATGAGGTAGGCTACCCATAGACACTCTACTCAAAGCATCGGCCACCACATTGGCCTTACCGGGATGATAACGCATACTCATGTCATAGTCCTTAAAGAGTTCTAACGACCTTCGTGCCTCAAGTTAAGATCCTTTGAATGAACAACATATTGGAGACTCTTATGATTGGTAAACACACCACAGGCGCCCCATACCAACAATGACGCCCAATTTTTGAAGCAAATACCATGAAGGCAAATTCAAGATCATGGGTAAGGTAATCCTTTCCAAGCACCTTAAGTTGTCTAGAAGCATAGGCTATCACTATACCATTTATCATCAAAACACCACCCAAACCAATTCTTGAGGAATAATAATACACAATAATCCTTCCAACCCTCCCGGTATAGCCAAGATAGAAGTGAACATAAGCTTAACCTTCAAGGTTTTAGAAACTCTTTTCACACTCATCGGTACACACAAACCTAGCCTTGTTTTGAGTCAACTAAGTCATAGGAGAAACAATAGAAGAAAACTTATCCACAAACCTCCGGTAATACTCACTATGTCCGAGAAACCCCTAATATCCGATATAGTCAAAGGTCTAAGCTAATCTCTAATCTACTTCGTCATTCTCAGATCCACCTTAATACCATCACCCAGTACCACATGACCTAGGAAGGCAACCTATTACAACAAAACCCCCTATTTCTCCTATTAAGTACCCAACTTCGTTCCTTAAACTTTGTAGTACTACCCTCAATGACTCACATTCTTCTCACTCTCGGAGACAAACTAACATACCACCACAAGGACCATCATAAACATAACAAGGCAGGGTTTAAAGACCCTATTCATGAGACCTATAGACATAATGGACGCACTAGCTAAACTAAAAGACATTATTCCAAATTCAAGAATGCCAATAAGGACACCAAGGACTCATTTACCACCAAAAGAGCTTAATAGAAATAACTAAGGTTCAACATCCTTAACTATCAGAAGTTTAAGAATGCAACCCTTAGGGATCAAGTGTACCATAGTACAAGAAATGGATCTACCTCTTTTGATACCACTAGATAATCTCCCACTCAAAGACATGTTTAGTAGGGACTTGGAATTTAACTCTACGGGCTCTACTATCCATGGAGATATAATATACCTGCAACTAATCCATCCCTAGTATGACATCCACACCACCACATCAACTCTAACAAGCCACAAGGCAAGACCTAATGCAATATGAACACGGAACATACCTATGAACTATTTAGAAAAAATATACTCAACAAAAGGGTAGACACCAAAGGTTCACATAACATCTCAAGACACATAAGAAGCCCATTAGCAGCCAAAAGAAATAATGAAAGAAATACTGGCATACCGGACCCATCAATGTATGCACAATAATGTCAAAGAAAACTTTGACATATCGATAATAACATTGGGCACCTCATCCCTCCTTGAGACCCTTGTTCAACATGAACACCTTGATCTAAAGGTCAACCACCCATACACCTCCTTTGAGCATATGGACAATCAACTAGCTTGTGACCCACTTAACTATATCCATATCAAGTGTTTGTTTTCTTCAAGTATGTGCCACCATGGTTCTTTCTACACCTCTGACACTTGGGATTAGTCATCCCACCATCATCTCCTGTACTTTTGTTGCGTTTATGAGGACAACCCTTCCTCTTATGTCCCACTTCAGCATTACTGAAACAAGCATTGGCGTCCTTCAAACAAGGGCCTCTATGAGACTTACCACATGTAGGACACATAACATCACCTCTATCTTTTGGACTTTGGAACTTTCCTTTGAAACGGGTCCTATTGGCCACACTGCCCCTTCTCTTACCATTTGAAGACTCAGGAGCACTTGCTTGTTAATTGAGTTGAGTCATCAATTTTGTCACCGCTCTAGCCAATACCTATAGAACATTGTGAACCTCTGCATTCGATATATCGCTATCCTGAGTATCTTGAGACATATCCTGAAATGTAACAGTTAGGGATTAGCAATAAGCCCTAAAGGACCTAACTCTATCACCCGACATATATCATGAAAAAGTGAAACATTTTCTTAGAACGTCTCATAGCCTCCTATTCATAGTCGTGGCGCGCTTCACAACCATGAATAAGACTCTAATCGATGTGGAGTGTTGGACGTCGAGGGCCTAACAATGTAGTGCTCTGATACCATCTTTGTCATTACCTGGACGTAGGGCCTGGATGTGACTGGCGAATGGGGAACCCAAAGGAACCCCAAACAAGCCTCTTAGCATGTAATTTCAAATCCTTGGTCGGGGAAGCAAAAATAAACAACAAGAGAAAACATAAGAATGGGAAATTGGGACTAAGGTATGGAGAGTGTTTATTACTTAAATAACATAGATAAGTCAAGACTCAAGATTAATACATGAATTTTCCAACAACACCTCTAAATAAAGAACTTAGTAGGGGCCAAGACAAGCAACTGGGCTCACCCTCGTAGTCAAGAGTATACAATGAAGAAAGAGAGTCGTAATACATAGTATAAGAACATAGACATTATCCCTAGAATGAGGACTCACTAACTAGCTTGAGAGAAATTGCACTAGCCACGTGGAGGAGGATGATCATGTGGGGCTCCAGTCCTTACACGATAACACCATGTAGGCATAAATTATGCGTTAGTATATTTGAATGTGCTAAGTATATAGGATGCAATGCAACAAGTGATAGGAACCATATATAAAATGCATAACATAGGCAATGAATAAGCATATAACAATATGACATGTATGAATGATGCTTGAAGTAAAATCATGCTTATACAGAACATAATACATGTGTAAGGAGAGACCATTATTAGTGAATATCCAAGACTACCACCTCTTTGGAGAGGTGAATGAGGTACAATCCCCTCAATAAGGTTGCACGGGCCTACCATTTCCGAGCAAGGAGATCGAGGTACAAATCCCTCAATAAGGTTGCACGAGCCTACTACCTGCCAAGCGAAACAATTGAGGTAAAAACCTCCCCAACAAGGTTGTATGGGCCTACTACTCCCCGAGAGAGGCAATTGATGTAGATTACACGGGCCTACCACCTCCCGAGTAAGGTGATCGTGGTACAAACCCCTCAATAAGGTTACCCAAGCCTACAACCTCCCGAATGAGGCTTGGTCAATTCCCAACACGATATAGATAATATCATATAGTCATTCAACTCATAAGACATGCATTGGACCTTCAATTCCTCAAGAAATCATAATCGAACATTTTATCAAACAGTTGGCGATGTATAGTGCTAGTGTAAAACCATGCAATTCATGAGTGGAATCATGCTAGAAAATTTTGTGTAAAATCATCAATAGATTTTTGGTAACACCTTGAAAAAATATACATCAAAACCCTTCATCAAATCTCATAATAGATCTTAAATTCATAGTTCAAAACACGCTAAAACAATCACAATTTTATGAGACCCTAACATAATGTGCAGTGAAATTCATACTAAATAAGACCCATGAGTAAATAAACTTTATATCATGCAATTGAAGTAAAAGAAAGCTTGGACACCATGGGTGAAAGGACCCAATGGTTGAAACCGACATACCTTGACATTGAAGAATCACTTGATGAAGATTGGAGATGGAGACTTGAAGCTTGAGTGAAATCCTTAGATCCGGATAGAGTTTTTGGGACTTGAATTTTGAGGGAAATATTTGTCTAAGTGTTTGAGGAAGTATTGGTGAATGTATTATATAATATAAAGGTGAAATATGGCTAAGTATAGATATTTTCACGCATGGGAGGACTTGGGCCCGAGACCCAAAAGTCTTAGATCGAACAACTAAAACTGGGTAAAATAACATAGGAGCGTGCCCCTGGAGTTTCATGCGTTGGGCACGCCTTCTCACTAGAATTTGCTCACTTTGAAAATTGAAACTCTAAAATTGGGTTAGACCCTTTTCTCGCTCAATTTTTTCCTGATCAAGAATATGAAGTTAGATTTTTGAAATCACATATGGATTTTGAGATATACGAAAATTATGATTTTTGGCACTTCTGAGGCACATTTTCTGTCACTTTTTGGGTCCGTTTCAGTTTAGGTCATTTGAAAGTCTTAGGATAGCATAGGAAGCCACAAATGTCCTTTAGGAATAGCAATAATTACAAAAAAACCATCAATGAACCTGAATAAAATTTGTAGTCAGGGGTCCCATAAGAAAGTCTCATGGCCCATACAAGGTCAGATAGACTGTGAACCCTCCCGTGAAGCCACACTTAGTGAAATAGCAAGAAACTCTACATGGATGGGCTTTACGCAAATGAGCATAACTTCTTAACCCTAACTCAAAATTAGGTAAAACCGGATGCATTGGAAAGCTAATTCAAAGATCTTTAATTTGGTTAGTCATAGGCCACCCAGTTCCTTTTGTACGAAGAGATATGACTATTTAAAGTTGACCCTTTTGATAAGCTTAGCCAGTGGAATTCTATACGTAGAAAATTGCACGCGAATAGCCATATGGAGTGCTTCATGGCCCATGAGAGGCCACACGTACCATGTGGCCTCTCGTGAAACTTCACTTATAAACTTTTTCAGTGATAATGTTTTGAGATGATGATCAAATACCTAGAAAATTTTCACTCCAATGCCCATACGAAAGGCGTCACGGACTGTGAAAGGATGTACAATCCATGAGAGGTCTATGTGTGAAGTGGCTTAGCCAAAATGTGGATTTTTAAGCTAAGGACCTCCTTACCGTCCACACACATCTCGTGAAGTCACATGGACCCTGTTGAGATGACCCCAAAAAGTGCCTGAAAATTTGCCTTAGAAGTGCCCAGAATCGTAATTCGTTATATCTTAAAATCTATGCATGATATCAGAAATCTAACTTCATATTCTTGATCAAGGGATCAAATTGAGTGGCAAATGGATATAACCCTAATTTTAAATCGCAATTTCATTTTTAAAAAGATCAAATTCCAGGGAGTACTGTGCGCCCTTAGTGCGACGCGGCTGGGGCGGGACAATGTTTATTCTTGTGCAGTTTTTTAAGTTCAGTAAAAGACTTTTGAGTCTTTGGCCTAAGTATTCCCATGCGTTAAAATACCTATACTTAGCCATATTTCACCTTCATATCATTCAAACCATTCCTCAATACTCACTCAAACACTTAGACTTATATTTACCCTAAAGCTCAAGTCCCAAAACTCATCCCAATCTAAGGATTTCACTAAAGCTTTAAGTCTCTATCTCCAATTTTCATCAAGTTACTCTCCAAAATCAAGGTATATAGGTTTCAACTATTGGGTTCTTTCACCCATGGTGTCCAAGTTCTAATTTCTTCTAATTTACACACTTTTAAGTTGATTTTACATATGGCTCTAATATTATGAATTTGACTATGAACTATGTTAGGGTTTTGTCAAAGTGTGACTGTTTTAGCATTTTTTGAGCTATGAATCTTGGATCTAACTTGAGATTTGATGAGGGATTTTAATGCATGATGGTGTTATAAGTATTGGTTGGATTATTTACTTCAAGATTTCCTGCATGAGTTCACTCTTTAATTTTATGGCTTTACACTAGCTTTGCACACCCACCAAGTATTTGATAAAATGTTTGGATTATGTTTCTTAAGTTGTTGAAGGACTAATGCTTGGCATATAAGATATACGACTTTATGATAATGAAAGTATATTGTACATATGTTAATTTCATGATGAACTTCCATAGTGTTGTGTGTTGACCAAGCCTAGCTTGGGGATTGTAGGCCTGGGTAACCACATTAAGGGGTTGGTACCTCGGTTGCCTAGTACGGGGTGTAGTAGGCCTGTACCTTGGTTGCCTAGTATGGGGGGGGGGTTAGTAGGCCCGTATAACCATATTGAGGGGTTTTTACCTCATTTACCATAGTGAGGGGTTTGTACCTTGGTTGCCTTGTACGAGGGGTAGTAGGCCCATATAACCATATTGAGTGGTTTGTACCTCATTAACCATATTGAGGGGTTTGTACCTCATTCGCCTCTCCAAGGGGATGATAGGCCTTGGATACTCTATGTTGATAGTCACTTGCTATACATGTATTTTGGTTCTATATGAGCATGACTTACTTCAACCATCTTTCATTCATGTAATATTGTTACTATGCCATCTATTGCTTATGACATTGCATTTTGCCTATCTATTTTTGCATTGTATCCTACATACTTAGCACATTCAAACATACTGACGCATACTCTATGCCTACATGATTATACCATGTAGGAAAAGATTCTTGATGAGGCTCATAGTTCTTCATACTCTATTCACCCTGGGTCTACCAAGATGTATAGAGATTTGATGGATGTGGTTAGGTGGGGAGGTATAAAGAAAGATATTGCCAAATTTGTTTCCGGTTGCCATAGTTGCCAAGAAGTCAAAGCTGAACATCAAAGGACGGGTGGCCTAACCCAAGACATAGAGATTCCTACTTGGAAGTGGGAAGAGATTAATTTGTATTTTGTGGTTGAGTTGCCTAAGACTAGAAAAGGTTTTGATTCTATTTGGGTTGTGTTGATAGGATAGCAAAATCATCTCACTTTCTACCGGTTAAGGGTACATATGGGGATGAAGAGTATGCTAAGTTATACATTCATGAGTTGGTGAGATTACATGGGGTTCCCTTATCCATCATATCAGATCGTGATGCTCAATTTACTTCACATTTTTGGATGTCTTTCCAAAGGGGTCTTGGTTCCAAAGTTAAACTTAGTATGACCTTCCACTCTCAAACGGATGGCCACACCGAAAAAACTATCCAAACTCTTGAGGATATGCATAGGGATTGTATTTTGGAGTTTAAGGGTGGTTGGTATGATCATCTTCCATTGGTTGAGTTTGCTTACAACAATAACTATCATTCTAGCATTGGTATGGCTCCCTTTTGAGGCTCTCTATGGTTGCTGTTGTAGACCACCGATTGGGTGGTTTGGAGTTGGAGAAATGGCTTTGATGGGTCCAAATCTTGTTATGGATGCTATGGAGAAGGTAAGGATGATTAGATAAAGGTTTAAAACAACCCAAATTTGCCAAATGTCTTATGTTGATGTGAGAAGGAGGGAGCTTGAGTTTAAAGTTGGTGAATGGGTTTTATTTGAAGATGTCACCCATGAACGGTGTGGTTCATTTAAGGTAAGAAAGGTAAAGTAAGTTCAAGATTTGTGCTCCTTATAGGGTGATGAGGAGGATTAGTAAGGTGGCCTATGAGTTGGAATTTCCTAGTGAAATGGAATTGGTTCATCTGATTTTTCATGTGTCTATGTTGAGGAAGTATGTGGGTGACCCTAATGCTATTGTGACTCTTGATGTAGTGGGGATAGTTGAAGGCAACTTGACATATGAAGAGCTTCTAGTAGAGATCTTGGATAAACAAATGAAGAGGTTGAGGAACAAGGATGTTGCTTCTATTAAGGTCCTTTGGAGGAGTCAACAAGTCGAAAGTGCTACATGGGAGGCCAAAACGGATATGCAAAAGCGATACCCCTATATTTTCCATTCTACTCAAGCCTAAGGTACTAATTCTAAGTCTTTTATATGATTTCATATTTTATATTTCAACCCCTAAGTCATTCGCATTCATTCATGTTTATATTGACAAATTTCATGGTGATTTTACACTTATGTTGAGATTTTGAAAAATGGTGTTTAAGTGTATTGTTGCATTCTGGTTGGGGCAGAGCTATTTATGATTACTCTTATCATATAGTTTCTTTGACATTTAGGGATGAATGTTTCCATGGGGGAGATATTGAAACGACCCAAAAAGTGCTCGAAAATATGCCTCAGAAGTGCCTAAAATCGTAATTTCCATATATCTCAAAATTCATGCGCGTGACATCAAAATCCTACTTTAATTCTTGATCAGGGGGTCAAATTGAGTGGGAAATGGATCTAACCCCAATTTTAGAGTAATTTAATCATAATTTCATTTTTTTAAAATTGAATTCTAGTGAGTACTGCGCGCCCTCAGTGCGACGTGGCTGGGGCGTGATAGTGTGTATTTTTGTGTAGTTCTTTTTAATTTCAGTCCAAGGATTTTGGGTCTTGGGCCTAAGTGTTCCTATGCGTGAAAATACCTATACTTAGACATATTTCACCCTCATATCATTCAAGACATTCACCAATACTCACTCAAAACTTAGACTCATCTTTCACCCTAAAACTCAAGTCACAAAACTCATCTGGATCTAAGGATTTCACTCAAGCTTCAAGTCTCCATCTCTAATCTTCATCAAGTTATTCTCCAAAGTCAAGGTATGTGAGTTTCAACCATTAGATCCTTTCACCCATAGGCTAAGCTTGCATTTCATCTAATTTACATGCTTTTAAATTGATTTCACATATGGGTCTATATTATGAATTTGATTATGAACTATGTTAGGGTTTTGTCAAAGTGTGACTGTTTTAGCATGTTTTAAGCTATGAATCTGGGATCTAACTTGAGATTTGATAAAGGGGTTAGATGTATATTGTATGATGGTGTTACTAAGTATTGGTAGGATAATTTACTTTAAGAATTTTTGCATAATTTCGCTCTTTAATTTCATGGTTTTACAATAGCATTACACACCTACCAAGTGTTTGATAAAACGTCCGGATTATGAATCTTGAGTTGTTGAAGGCCTAATACTTGACATATGAGATATATGACTTTATGATAATGAAAGTATGTTGTACATATGTTAATTTCATGGTGAACTTCCATAGTGTTGTGAGTTGACCAAGCCTAGCTCGGGGAGTTGTAGGCCCGGGTAACCACATTGAGGGGTTGGTAACTTGGTTGCCTGGTATGGGGTGTAGTAGGCATGTATAACTTTATTGAGCGGTCAGTACCTTGGTTGCCTGTAAACGGGGGGTAGTAGGATCATACAACCATATTGAATTATTTGTACCTCATTAACCATATCAAGTGGTTTATACCTTGGTTGCCTAGTACGGTGGGTAGTAGGCCCGTATAATCATATTGATGGGTTTGTACCTCATTAACCGTATTATGGGGTTTTTACCTCATTCGCCTCTCCAAGGGGGTGGTAGGCCTTGGACATTCTATGTTGATGGTCTCTTGCTACACAATATTTTGGTTCTATATGAGTATGGCTTACTTCAAGCATCCTTCATTCATGTCATATTCTTACTATGCCATCTATTGCCTATGGTATTGCATTTTGCCTATGTTTCCTATCTATTGCTGCATTTTATCCTACATACTTAGTACATTCAAACTTACTAATGCTTTTACTCTATGCTTACATGATGTTACCCTGTAGGAACCGGAGCCTTGCTTGATAATCCTTCTTCTCCACGTGGCTAGTACGATCGTCTCTCAAACTAGTTGGTGAGTCCTCTATTCCAGGGACAATATTTATGATATCATGCTATGTACTAAAACTATCTTCTCTTATGTATGTCTTGACTATGGGGGTGCGCTCGGTTGCTTATCTTGGCCCCCGCCAAGTATCTATGTTTTAGAGGTGTTGTTGTACATGTTTTATGTTATGCTATGAGCTTTGACTCTCTCTTGACTCTTGATGTTTGTGATATGAAAGTTGTCCCTTAGCCCTGTTTATCCCTATTTACAATCTTTTATTGTATTTTATTGCTTCTGCAACCAAGGATGTATAATGATATGTTAAGTGATTTGCTTGGGGTCCATTCGGGTTCCCCATGTGCCATGTCACATCTAGGCCCTAGGCTTGGTTCATGAAACCTTTGGGGCTTATGTAAGGTGAACCTTGGTCTTAGACTCCATATAAATATCGACCTCTACATACATGGCCAGGGGCCACCTCAAGGCACCTCTACATGGTCCATATACCTTCACAGGACCCGTGGAGGATTCCCTGAGGTGTCACCTTGGTCCAAAACTTTCCAGAGCCAAATCTCCAAGTTCCATTAAGGTCATACAAAATCTAGGTCCTTACATCATCTTTGAAATGCCCAAACAAAGTGCCTGAAAATGTGCCTCGGAAATGTCCATAATCATAATTTTCATATATCTCAAAATTCGTGCGTGATATCAAAAATTCAACTTCATATTCGTGATCAAGGGAAAAAATTGAATGAGAAATGGGTCTAATCTCGATTTTAGGGCAACCGTATCAAAATTTTATTTTCCCAAAAATTCCTCATCTAGTGTCGATCCACGCCCCTGGCGCGATGCGGCCAGGGCGAGGACCAGTGTTAAATGTTGCCATTTATTTCTTGTTTGGTCCGAGCCCTTTAGGTCTTGGTCCTAAGCCTTTCTATGCCTAAAAGCACCTATACTTAGTCATGTTTAACCTCATATCATTCAAGACATTTCCTAAAACCCTCTCAAACACACAAATATTTCACCCAAAATTCATATGTCCCAAACTCATTTTGAATCTTAAGGAATTCACTTAAGTTTCTAGTTCTCATTCCAATCTTCATCAAGGGAATCTCCAAAGTTGAGGGTATCTGGGTTTCAACCATTGGGTCCTTTCACCTATGGTGCCTAACCTTCCTTTTTATGGATATTACATGTTCTTATGTTGATTTACTTATGGGTATTATTACTATGAACTTGATTATAAACTATGTTGGAGATTTCATGAAATGTGGACTGATTAAGCATGTTTTGAGCTATGAATCTATGTTCTATGATAAGATTTGATGAATGGTTTTAATATTGGTGTGATTTACATTAAGTTTTCTCACATAATTTTACTCTTGAATTGCATGATTTTGAACTGGTATTATACACCCGCCAAGTGTTTGATATAATGTGCGGTTTATTGTTCTTAAGTGATTGATGATCTATTGCTTGACCTACAATTTTTATGATTTTATGATGACGAAAGAAAGGTAAATATATATTAATTTCATGAAAATAATCTATAGTGTTGCAAGTGACCACACATTGTTAAGGGGGTGCTATGCCTCAATCACCATGGATGGCAGGATGTGACTACCATCAACCAATTGAGGGGTTGATACCTCAATCACCATGGATGGCAGGGTGTAACTACCATCAACTAATTGAGAGGTTGATACCTCAATCACCATGAATGGCAGGGTGTGACTACCATCAACCAATTAAGGGGTTGATAGCTCAATCACAATGGATGGTAGGGTGTGACAACTATCAACCAATTAAGGGGTTGATACCTCAATCGCCTCTCCAAGGGGGTGATAGGCCTTGGATTCCATAATGATGGTCTCTTACTAAACATTTAATATGTTCTATATAAGCATGTTCTACTTCAAGCGTTGATCGTGCATGCCATGCTGCTAATATACCTTCTTAGTATATTCAAACGTACTAACGCTTACTCTATGCATACATGATGTTACCATGTAGGAACTGGAGGTCCACTTGATCATCCTCCTCCACATGGCTAGTACTATCTCTTGAAGCAAGCTTGGTGAGTCCTCAAATCTGAGGATAATAACTATTGATCCTATGTTATGTAAAGACTCTTTTCTTTGTTTAGACGCTTATGACTATGAGGGTGAGCCTGAAAAGTTATCTTTGCCCCCGCCCAATCTATGCTAGAGGTATTGTTGGACAAGTTATGTATTTATGCTTTGAGTTTTGATTTAAGCTATGAAAGACTTCCCTTAGTCCTTCTATCCTTATTTCTATGATCTTGATGTTGTTTAATTACTTCCGCAACCAGGGATGTGTACATGATATGCTAAGAGGCTTGTTTAGGCCCCCTTCGGGTTCCCATTGCCGTGCCACGTCTGGGACCTAGGCTTGCATTGTGACAAACTTGGTATTATAGCACTAAGTTGTTAATGGTCCTCGGCATCTAACACACCACGTCGATTAGAGTCTTATTCATGGTTGTGAAGTGCACCACAACTATGAGTAAGAGGCTATGTGGCGTTTTAGGAAATGTTTCCCATTCTTCTTGATCCGTTTCGTGCTATAGAATCTAAGGTAAGACTTCCCCCTAACAAATGTTCTTTTCTATGCTAGATCATACCTATCCCAAGAGGAAGACTAGATCATACACCCGAAGAATAACCAGCTCATGAAGAATTCCGTGATGTTATTACCATGCTAGCTCAAGCTACGACTAATAAATCAATCAAGGGGCCCAAGCCCCTCATACTCCATCTCCGACATCGAGGGTAAGGGATTTCATGAGTATGAACCCACCAGAGTTTTATGGGTCTAAAGTCTATAAGGACCCTCAAGAATTCATTGATGAGTTGTACAAAGTGTTGTATACCATGGGTGTTAGATCGGAGGAGTAAGCGGAGTTGGTAGCCTACCAACTCAAAGGGGTGGCCTAAATATGGTTTGCTCAATGGAATAAAGAGAAGGGGAAGAACAATGTGATCGTCTGGGAGGAGTTTAAGATGGCATTTCTCAACGGTTCTTCCCTCTTGAGCTAAGGGAGGACAAAATGATAGAGTTTATGAATTTGAAGTAAGGGTCTATGAGTGTGAGGGAGTATGCTCTCACGTTCAACCAACTCTCTAAATATGCTCCACAAATGGTGGCCGAGCCAAAGTGTAGAATGAACAAGTTTGTGATGGGTGTATCCGATTTGGTGAATGAGGAGTGTCTTATTGCTGTGTTGATAGGTGATATGGACTTGTCCCACCTCATGACTTATGCCTAGCCATTAGAGGGGAAAAATTTGAGAAAGAGAAGAGGTAATGAGGCCAACACGGCCCGTTTTGAAGGAAGGTTCTAAGGTTCCAAGGAAGACCGATTTTATCAAGCCGAAGGGTCTTTAAATTCTCCAAATAGAAGGTTTGCTAATGACAAACCCAAGGGTCCAAGGTGGTGTTGGTGTGGTGCCAAATGCTATGCGCCCAAGATGTGGTAAAGGCCATAATGACCCATGCTTGAGGGACACTAATGCATGCTATAGTTGTGGAGATGTGGGTCACAAGAAGATTGATTATCCTCATAATCAAACCAAGGATAGAGATGGTCGTCCACAAACTGGGGTGCAAATGTGGTTCCTTTGGGAAGGGGAGGTCAACAAGGTGGTGCCCCAAGATACAATCCGTTCTATGCTCTTCAAGGGAGGCAAGGGGTAGATGAGGTTCCCGATGTTGTCATCGGTATGTTAAAAGTCTTTGATTGTGATGTATATGCATTGATAGACCCCGGTGCCATCTTTCTTTTGTCACCCTTTGTGTTACCAAAAAATTTCATGTGGAACCTGAATTGTTGTGTGAGCCATATAAGGTGTCTACTCCAGTTGGTGCATCCATTATTGCTAGAAGGGTCTATAGAAATTATCTAGTTTTCATTTTGCATAAATTATTAACTTGTGATTTTGTTGAGTTGGATATGGTGGATTTTGATGTCATTCTTGGGATGGATTAGTTGCATGCGTATTATGCCTCTATTGATTATATAACCCATCGGGTCAAATCCTAATTCCCAAATGAACCCATTCTTGAGTGGGAGAGTCATGATGTGGTGGTTAATAGTAGGTTTATTTCTTGCATTAAATCCCAGAAGTTGATTTCTAATGGGTGTCTCTATCATCTTGTGAGGGTTAAGGATGTTGAGTCCAAATTTCTTGCTATAGAGTCGGTCCTGATGGTTAATGAGTTCGTAGATGTTTTCCCTAGTAAGCTTCCCGGTGTCCCTCCCGAAAGGGAAATAGATTTTGGCATAGAGATCCTTCCCGATACTTATTCCATTTCTATTCCCCCTTATCATATGGCCTTGGCGGAGTTAAAGGAGTTGAAATAGCAATTATGGGACTTGTTAGATAAGGGTTTTATTAGGCCTAGCTAGTCACTTTAGGGTGCGCCAGTGTTGTTTGTGAAGAAGAAGGATGGTTCTAGGATGTGTATCGATTACTGGCAACTTAATAGAGTCACCATCAAGAATAAGTACCCTTTTACAAAAGGATTGATGATCTATTTGACCAACTTCAAGGGAGTATTTCACTTCTCAAAGATTTGATCTTCGGTCCGGGTATCACCAAGTGAAAGTGAGGGAGTTCCATATTCCCAAGACGACCTTCCGGAATAGATATGGACATTATGAAATCGTGGTTATGTCTTTGGGGTTGACCAATGCACCGACTATCTTCATGGATCTTATGAATAGGATCTTCAAACCCTATCCTGATTTGTTTGTGGTGGTATTTATCGATGATTTCTTGATTTATTCCCATAGTGAGGAGGAGCATGTGAGTCATTTGAGGGTGGTGCTACAAAAATTGAGGGAAGAGAAATTGTATGCTAAGTATGAGAAATGTGAGTTTTGGTTGCAAGAGGTTGCCTTCTAGGTCATGTGGTGTCGGGGGATGGTATTAAGATGGATTCTAAAAGACGAAAGTGATTAGAAATTGGCCTACACCTTTGACTCCATCGGACATTAGAAGTTTCTTAGGCTTAGCAGGTTATTACCGGAGGTTTGTGAGTGGGTTCTCTTCTATTGCTTCTCCTATGACTAAGACTCAAAAGAAAGCTAAATTTGTATGGACTGATAAGTGTGAAAAGAGTTTCCAAACCTTGAATGATAAGCTTGTCTCCACTCCAATCTTGTCACTACCGGAAGGGTTAGAAGGGTTTTGTGTATTATGATCCTTAAGAATTGGTTTGGGTTGTGTATTGATGCAAAATGGTAAGGTGATAGACTATGCTTCTAGACAACTTAAGGTGCATGAAAAGAATTATCCGACCCATGATCTTGATTTGGATGCCATGGTATTTGCTTGAAAATTTGGCATCATGACTTGTATGGGGTGCATGTTTATGTGTTTACTAATCATAAGAGTCTCCAATATGTGTTCACTCAAAAAACCTCAACTTGAGAGAAAGAGGGTGGTTAGAAATTCTTAAGGATTATGATATGAGTGTGAATTATCACCACAGTAAGTATAATATTATGGGCGATGCTTTGAGTAGGGTGTCTATGGGTAGCCTAGCACAGGTTGATGATGGCGTAAAAGAGGTGGCTAGAGAGGTTCATCGGTTGGGTAGATTGGGAGTTAGGTTGGAAGAAGTGGATAATAGTGGTATTATGGTAGTTGATGGATTAAAATCTTCATTTGATTGAGGAGGTGAAGGTAAAGCAAGATCTTGACCCCGCCTTGCTAGAGTTGAAGACTTTGGTGAGAGATGGCAAGGTGGAGGTTTTGTCCTAACGGGGAGATGGTGACCTTAGGTATCAAAGTAGATTGTGTGTTCCTAATGTTGATGACTTGAGAGAGAATATTCTCGATGAAGCTCACAGTTCTTCCTATTCTATTCACCCCGGATCTACAAAAATGTATAGAGATTTGAGGGAAGTATTTTGATATTGCTAAGTTTGTATCCGGTTGCGATAATTACCAACAAGTGAAAGCCAAACATAAAGGGCGGGTGGCCTAACCCAAGATATCAAGATTCCTACTTGGAATTAGGAGGAAATTAACATGGATTTTGTGGTTGGGTTGCCTAAGACTAAAAAGGGTTTTGATTCTATGTGGGTTGTGATTAACAAAATGACAAAGTCGGCTCATTTCCTACCGGTTAAGACTACTTATGGGGTTGAAGAGTATGCTAAATTGTACATTCATGAATTGGTTAGATTGCATGGGGTGCCCTTGTTTATCATATTAGATCGTGGTACTCAAATCACTTCTCGCTTTTGGAGGTACTTCCAAAGAGGTCTTGGTACCAAGGTAAAGCTTAGTGCGACCTTTCACCCTCAAATGGATGCCAAGATGAAAGAACTATCCAAACTCTTAAGGATATGCTTAGAGCTTGTGTATTGGAACTTATGGGTACTTGGGATGATCATCTTTCACTCACTAAGTTTGCTTACAACAATAGCTATCATTAGCAGTGGTATGGCTCTGTTCGAGGCTCTCTTTGGTAGATGTTGTAGGTACCTGGTTCGGTGGTTTGAGGTAGGGGAGATGGCTATGGTAGGTCTGGATTAGGTTATGGAGGCCATGGAGATGGTAAGGCTGATAAGAGAAAGATTGAAAATAGCCCAAAGTCGTCAAAAGTCCTATATTGAGGTAAGGAGAAGTGATCTTGAATTTAAGGTTGTTGATTGGGTCTATTTGATGGCTCACCCATGAAGGGTGTGGTTCATTTTGGTAAGAAGGGTAAATTGAATCCAATATTTGTTGGTCCTTATAGAGTGTTGAGGAGAATTGGTAAGGTGACCTATGAGTGGAAGTTGCCTAATGATATGAGTATGGTTCATCTGGTCTTTCATGTGTCTATTTTGAGGAAGAGTGTGGGTGACCTAAGTGCCATTGTGCCTCTTGGCATTGTGGGTGTTGATGAAGATAATTTGACTTATGAAAAGGTTTCAGTGAAATCTTGTTTAGACAAGTGAAGAGGTTGAGGAACAAGGTTGTTGCTTCCGTCAAGGTCCTTTAGAGAAACCAACAAGTTGCGAGTGCTACATGAAAAGTCGAGGCGGACATGCAAAAGCGATATCCCTATCACTTCTATTCTACTCAAGCCTAAGGTACTAATTCAAGTCCCTTATGTAATTTCAAGTCTTATGTTTCAGCCCTTATGTCATTGCATGCATTCATGTTTATGTTGACAAACTCATGATGATTTTGACACTTATGTTGAGATTGAGATTTTGAAATGATGTTTAAGTGCATTATTGCATTCATATGTTGGACTGAACTCATCTTGATTATTTCTCTCGTATATGTTTCCTCGACACTTTGGGGAAGAATGTTTGCATGGGAGAGATATTGAAATGCCCCAAAAAAAGTGCCCGAAAATGTGTCTCAAAATGTCCATAATCGTAATTTTCATATATCTCAAAATCCGTACATGATATCAAAAATCTGACTTTATATTCATAATCATGGAAAAATTGAGTGAGAAATGGGTCTAACTCCAATTTTACAGCAACCGTATCAAAATTTTATTTTCTCAGAAATTCCTTATCCAGTGTCGATCCGCGTGCCTGGCGCCACACGATCAGGATGAGGACCAGTGTTAAATGTTGCCAGTTATTTCTTGTACGGTCGAAGAAGGCCTTTAGGTCTTGTCCCTAACCCTTCCTATGTATAAAGACACCTGTACTTAGTCATTTTGCAACCTCATATCATTCAAGACATTCTCCACAACCCTCTCAAACACTTACAAAAATATTTCACCAAAATTTAAGTATCCCAAACTCATTCCGAATCTTAAGGAATTCACTCAAGCTTCTAGTTCTCATTCCAATCTTCATCAAGGGAATCTCCAAAGTTGAGGTATGTGGGTGTCAACTTCACCCATGGTGCCCAACCTTCCTTTTTATACAAATTACATGTTTTCAATTTGATTTACTTATGGGTATTCTATATGAACTTAGTTATAAACTATGTTGGCGATTTCATGAAATGTGGACTATTTAAGCATGTTTTGAGCTATGAATCTATGTACTATGATGAGATTTGATAAAGGGTTTTAATATATCTTGCATGAGGGTTTTAGCAAGTGTTAGTGGGTTAATTTACATTTTCTCACATGATTTCACTCTTGATTGCATGATTTTGAACTAGCATTATACATCCGCCAAGTGTTTGATAAAATGTCCAATTTTTGGTTCTTAAGTTATTGATGATCTATTGTATGACCTATGATTTGTATGACTTTATGATGATGAAAGAAAGGTATATATGTATTGATTTCATGAAAAGTATCTACAATATTACAAATGACCACGCCTTGTTGAGGTGGTGCTATGCCTCAATCACCATAGATGGTAGGGTATGACTACCATCAACCAATAGAGGGGTTGATACCTCAATCACCATGGATGGTAGGGTGTGACTACCATCAACCGATTAAGGGGTTGATACATCAATCACTATAGCTGGTAGGGTGTGACAACCATCAACCAATTTAGGCATTGACACCTCAATTGCCTCTCCAAGGGGGTGGTAGGCCTTGGATTCCATAATGATGGTCTCTTAATACATATGTAATATGCTCTATATAAGCATGTTTTACTTCAAGCATTGCTCATGCATGCCATGTTGCTAATATACCATCTCTTGCTTATGTATATGCATTTTGATTATGTTGCCTATAACTCGTTGCATTGCATCCTACATACTTAGTACATTCAAACGTACTAACACATACTCTATGCCTACACGATTTTACCATGTAGGAACCAGAGCTCAACTTGATTATCCTCTTCCACGTGGCTAGGAAGCTTGGTGTGTCCTCAACTCCAAGGACAATAGCTATTGATCCTATGTTGTAAAGACTCTTTTCTTTGTTTAGATGCTTATGACTATGAGGGTGAGCCCGAAAAGTCGTCTTGTCCCCCGCCCAATCTATGCTAGAGGTGTTATTGGACAAGTTATGTATTTATGCTATGAATTTTGACTCTTTTGATGATTTATGCTATTGAAGACTTCTCTTAGTCCCTCTATCCTTATTTCTATCCTCTTAATGTTTCTTAATTGCTTCCGCGACCAAGGATGTGTAAATGATATTCTAAGAGGCTTGTTTGGGACCCCTTTAGGTCCCCATTCGCCATGTCACATGTAGGCCCTAGGCTTGAGTCGTGACAATCTCTCTCTTGGGAACATTCGTCCTCAAATGTGCTAAAACAAGGCTTGAAAGGCTTGACTTAGTACATGAAACATCCAAACACAAGATACAATGCATATTTCATCATTTGAAAATCGTAAATTAAAACACATATCAAAACATCTTTAAGTCAATCAAAACATCTTTAAATCAATTTTTGTGCACATGTATGCATGTCATGTCATGAAAGGAAAGAGTAGATGAATTTGGATCACTCGAAAAAGGGAGAACCTAATATCTTAGGCTTGAGTAGATTGGAAAAGATGGGGATATTGTTTTGTCATGTCTAACTCCACCTCCCATGTAGCACTCTCTACATATGGATTTCTCTAAAGCACCTTAACAAGTTACATCCTTGTTGCGAAGTCGCTTCACTTGCCTATCAAAAATCTCAACCGGAGCTTCCTATGTGACACGTTCTCCTTAACCTCAACACCTTCCAATGGCACAATGGTACTAGGATCTCTAACCAAGTTGCTTAGCATAAACATATGAAAAATCGGATGAATAAAACTCAAATATGGAGGCAAATCCAACCTATAAGACACATTCCAATCCGCTTAGCAATCTTATAAGGATCTGTATATTAAGGACTCAACTTTCCCTGCTGAAATGCATTACACTCTTTATAGGTGAGACCTTCACATACACCTAATAACCAACATGGAACTCAATATCTCTCTTCCTAACATATGAATAGTACTTTTGGTGACTTTGAGCCATTATCAAACCTTTCCCTAATCAATTTCACTCTTTCCATAGCCTCCAATACTAAATCCAGGCCTATTAAAGTAATTTTATCTAACACAAACCACCCCATTAGAGATCTACACCTTCTACCATATAAAGCCTTAAATAGTGCTATACCAATGCTATCATGAAAGCTATTGTTGTAAGCAAGCTCAATAAGTGGTAGATGATTACCCCAATTTCCTTTGAATTCTAACACACAAGTCCCAAACATATCCTTCAAAGTTTGAGTTGTCCTTTCAGCTTGTCTATTGGATTGAGAACGAAAAATGGTACTTAACTTCACCTTAATGCCAAGCCCCTTTTTGAAATGACTTTCAAAAGTGAGAAGTAAATTGGGTACCACAATCTGATATAATAAGAAGTAGGCACACCACCCAGTCTAACCAACCCCAAAATATATAATTTGGTATTGTCCTCAACTTTGTAAGTAGTCCTAACTGATAAGAGGTGAGTCGATTTGGTCATTTATCCAACCATTACCCACATGTAGTCTGATTGCTTTTTGTAATGGAAAACTTAATCACAAAGTCCACATCCTCTTTCTCTCTTTTTAAGTAGAGATTTCAATGTTTTGGGCCAAACAATCGGCCCTTTGATGTTCCACCTTCACTTGTTGACGATTAGAGTGTTCAGATACAAATCTAGCTATATCCTTCTTAATACCATGCCATTAATACATTTCCCTCAAGTCTCGATACATTTTGGTAGATCCCGGATGTATGGAATAATGAGAATTATGGGCTTCACTCATGATCACCCTCCTAAGATCATCAACATCTGGGATACACAACCGATCCTGATATCAAAGCACACCATCTCCTCCTTAAAAGAAAACCTCTAGTTTCTTTTCGGTAACCAACCTCTTCAACACAAGTAATGATGGTCTAAGTGTTGCTTTGCCTTGACATCAACAACCATAGAAGATTCAGTCCCATTTTGAACATGAACGAAACTATAATTTGATTCACTCAACCCAGTTCCCCGATCTTGTCAAACAATGCACATCCTTCACTAACTCCGTTTTGACTTCATCAACAAGATTAGCTACAAAATCTTCCTTGTCTGGATTGCATTATGGGGCCAAAGTAACTCTCCTGTTCTGTAAGGAGGGATGGAGATTGGAAATCTTAAGATATGTTTCATGGATTGATAAGAATCATGAAAAAGTGAAATATTTCCTAAAACATCTTGTAGCCTTCTATCCATAGATATGGCATGCTTCATGTCTATGAATAAGACTCTACTTGACACGACATGTTAGACTTCGAGGACCACTTATAGACCTAGTACTCTGATACTATCTCAGTCACGACCTAGACCTAGGGTTTAGGAGTGACATGATGAATAGGAATTCGAGAGTCCCTAAACAAGCCTCATAGCATCCATTCACACATCATCAGCTCGGAAGTGCGTATGGAATAGTAAACATCATATTCTAAGGGACGGAAAAGTAGGACTCATGCTATGGGGATATCGTGAAGATAGGGATTGACATGGATTCACATAATACATTGCATATAAGGACTAAGGGCTGGGTAAGCATAACTCACTCTATGGTGGCAATACTAGACTTAAGATCTTCCACACTTTCACATCATAACATACATACATATTATATCATAATCAAATCATATTATCCATATCCAATGGATATCCATAATCATAATCCCCAAATATTATCATATAACATACATCCGTACAAGAGTCTACAAGATGTCCAACAACGCCTGTAGTCATAGAATAGGATGGGGGCCAAGACATGTCCCGGGCTCATTCAAAGTTAATAGCAAAATGGAAGAAACATGAGGTAGATAGATGGTGGTTTGTCTTGGGAAGATATGACTCACCACAACACTTTCTCAAATCCGATCAAGCCGTCAAATAGTGGATGAAAGTAGTCTTCAGCCCCCCCCACATGGTTAGGTCATGTAGGCAAAAGTATGCATTAGGACTTTCGAATGTACTAAGTATGTGGGAATGTAATGCATATGAGTTATCGAACCTGCATTCAGTGTTAGAAGATAAGGGCACATAATATAGAAAGAAGAATATATCCATAGAGGGGTATATAACAATATGCCATGAAATTCATGATGTATGATATGCATAGATTTTATATAAAAAGGGGATGCGACCTCAGCTGACATATAAGACCAAGAGAGCTATTACTTGGAATCCCAATGTTATCCCTACATAGGAAAAACTATGGTATAATTTCCAAAGATAAATGATTCTTCTCCTTACGGGCCTCCCATTTCGGAGAAATAACCTTCCTTATGAGTATCCTTTTTTGAATAGAATTTTCAATTCATATCATATCATACCAATGTTATAACCACACTTTATGGGTCTCCCATTTTTGTGAGGGTTGCCATATACATATACATGTGCTGACACATAGTCCAAGAAAAAGGAAGACGATCCTTGGGGATAGCTGTGATGCCTCCTATCTCATCGATGTCATTTTATATCTTTTAATGCATACTTGGGCTTAAAATCCAAACATATACATAATCATTCATACTAGGGTCAAAAGCCAAATCAAAATTCATATCATATTTTTTATGCATAAAATAGCCCATTCACAAGTTGCAATGAAGTTTAAACACCCAATATGCTCAAAAAGTCAATATCATAGACATTTAGGTGATTACATTCTTGTCATAACTATGTGAGTACGCTTAACCTACCAATTCATTTTCAAAACATATGTGGGCTTAACCCACTAATTCATTTTTGTCAAAATCCAATGCTCATGTATGAAAATTCCATGAATGATATGTGAATAGAAATGGACAATATTAATTCAATCTTAAATAAGAGATTGAATATGAAATTCATGTATATCCATAGGTAAAATCAACATTCAAATCACAATTTGGATTACCCATCCTTGAATCGAACTTTAAAGGGACAGTACATATCCAAATCTTCATAATATTCATGCAATTCAATATATAAGTGCTTAAATAAGTTTAAAATCAACAAGTAAGCATAGCCCATACTTCAACTAAATTTAACAAACCATAATCTTCAAAACCCAAAATTAATGTAAGCTTAAATTCCATAAATCAAGTAGAAAAGAGTTTGGATCTTCTTGGTTGAAAGTGTCCAAGAATCTATCCCACATACCTAAATTCACCAAGAAGAAGTAAGAAGAATTTGATGAAGATTGAAGTCCTTCCTTGAATTCTCAGCGAAATCTCCACTATAGCCTTTGAGAGGAGTTCTTAAGAGAGAGTTGAAATAATTCTAAGTGTAAGAGTGAATTTGAATAAGTAAAATAGAGTTTAGGTTATTTGACTACTTAGGATAGCATAAGAAGTTGTAAAAGCCCCTTGGGAGTAGCCATAATTACAAAAAAGCCATTAATGAAGCGAAATAAAATTTGTTGCCAGGGGTCCCATGAGAATGTTTCATGGTCCGTACAAGGTCACATGGACTGTGAACCCTCCTATGAAACCACACTTAGGCAAATCACAGGAAACTCTACAAGGAAAAAATGCATAACTTCTTGATCTGAACTCGAAATTAGGTGAAACCCAGATGCATTGGAAAGCTAATTCAAAGGGCTTAAGTTTGGTAGGTCATAGGCCACCCAGTTCTTTTTGTTCTTGAGATATAACCATTTAAAGTTGATCCTTCTATAAGTTCTTGTGAAAAGCTTAGCCAATGGAATTCCACACTTAGAAAATTGCAACACCCATACGGAGGGCTTCAAGGCTTGTGAGAGGTCACACAAACCATGTGGACTCTCATAAATCTCCATTTAGAAAATTATTCAGTGACAAAGTTCTGAGACAGTGATCCAATACCTAGAAAATTCACTTCAACACCCATACCAAAGGCCTCACAGAGAGATCCATGTGTGAAGTGCCTAGCTAAATAGTGGATTTTCAAGGACAATCCACTCCACACGGTCCACCATACGGCCTGTGAAGCCTCACATAGACCGTGTTGGGCTTATGTGAGGTTAACCTTGGTCTTAAACTACACATAAGTGCCAACATTCTACACACAAGGCCAAGAGCTACTTGAAGGCACCTATACATGGTCCATATACCTTCACACAACCCATAGAGGCTTCCTTTACTGTCACCTTGGCCCCAAACTTTTCGGAACTAAATTTCTAAGATCTATCAAGGTCTACAAAATTGGGGTCCTTATAAAGAATCAATGGAAGATTCAATATTTTGTGAAAGAGAGGAGTTGATGGTTTCACAATCAGGTGGAATCCCGCATCTAAGAAAAGTTCATTTCTTGAATCCTATTGTTTTTTTTGTTGAAGGTCCAACTTTGAAGCTTCCATCGATTCCTTCCCATTCGAATCTGATTGTCCACTAGATATCACCTTCCATGGATGTAATGGATGGAGAGATCAACCAAAGAAATAAAGGACGTGGTTAAAAGGATAGAGTGTGTCTATCACCATGTATGAGAAACTGTAGTCATAAGTTCAGTTTATAGAGTCCATACAGATAAAAATTTGATTTTTGGGTTGGTAGAAAGGTGGGGTTGTGAGACTAACACTTTTATTTTTCCATGAGGTGAAGCTATTGTTACTCTTAAAGATATGAAGCTTTTGGGTTAGTTTTCTGTTTTGGGTGACTTTGTTTTTTCCCCATTCATTCCCTTGAGTTGGTAGTGATTCAAGAAAATATTGAAAATCACAAAAATAATTGATTGGAAAGAAAGATAATAATACTAGGTGGTTGAATTGTTTCATGAACAGTGGTAGTGATTAAGAACAAGAAGCTTTCTTTCTCTTAGGTTGTCAAAATTTGTTTTTTCATGTAAAGTGGAGGCACCTGTTCTCTCTAATGCAGTCAATTTGGCAAGAGGTGTGCAACTAACACTATTACCTTCTGTTCTTGCTAGCATGTATTGGATTTAGGCTTGTTGAAACAAGTATTGATAGTGGCTTCATCAACTAGAAATGGAGACAGAGTTGATATTCTGAAATTATGGTTGCAGCTGTTCTTTCGTCAGGTTTGGGCTTGGGAGAGGCTGGTGTCATTGCGGCCACAACTATCTCATATTGTAATTCGTTGCAGTGAATATTGTAATTCTGAACAAGCTGTGGAAGCAAAGACACCAGACTTTCCCAAGCACAAAACTGAAGAAAGAACATTGGCGACCAAAAATTCATAATATCAACTCTGTCTCCATTCCTAGTTGATGAAGCCACTATCATCACTTGTTTCAACAAGCCCAAATCCCTATATATGCTAGCAAGAACAAAAGGGTCAAGTTCTAGTCACACATCCCTCTTGCTAAATTGACTGCAATAGACAAAACAGGTGCCTCCACTTTACCTGAAAACACAAATTTTGACAACCAAAGAGAAAGAAAAGCATCACGTTCATAATAGCTACCACTATTCATGAAACGATTCAACCACCTAGTATGATTATTATCCTTCTTTCCAACTAATTCTTTACATGATTTTTTAAGATTTTCTTGAATTACTACTAACAAGGGGGATCGAAGGGGGGAAAAAACAAGGTCTCCGAAATCAGAAAACCCTCTCAAAAGCATCATATCTTCAATATTAATAGTAGCTTCACTCCATGAAAAAAAAGTGTTAATCTCCCAATACCACCATTCTACCAGCCCAAAAATCAAATTTTTATCCATGTGGACTCTATAAACTGAACTCATGACAACTTTATAAAGTCCAGCAACTTTTCATACATGGTGATGGACACGTTCCGTCATTTCAACCCACGTACTTCATTTTTTAGTTGATCCCTCCATCCATTAAATCCATGGAAAGTGACATGCAATGGACAATCAGATTCGGATGGGAAGGTAATCGACGAAAGCTTCAAAGTTGGACCTTCAATGGCAGAAATGATGGGATTAAAGAAACAAACTTTTCTTAGATACAAGATTCCACCTAATGGTGAAACCATCAACTCCTCTCTTTCATCAAAGATTGAATCTTCCTTTGATTCTTCAGGTAAAGTTAATGGTAGTAGTTTAAGCTTTTTGTCTTAAGGGTGAGTTTAATCATCTGAAGGAGAGGAAGGAGACTTGAAAATTAACAACTCTTTTATTTTGTATAACTGTTTTAAGTCCAGAAAGGAGGAAGGAGGCCTATGGTTTAAGAAGAGCAACTAAAGGGAGGAGTGTAGAACACTGAAAATAAGAAATTCACACATAAGTGTGTATAGGTTTCTATTTTCTATCACCCTTGCTTGTAGAAAATCACAAGTTTCTTCTTTCTGCAAAGCATAATCGGAGAACCACATGCACAAAATACATCATCTCTATGGACGTAGATAACATATCAAGGTTAAACAACTCTTACATTGGAAAACTGAGGTAAGCATGCTTTTGAGATCTTTACATTTATTAGCTTTGTTGTGAAAGAACATCATGATTGACAAAAGGAATGATATCATAAATTTTTAAAATTGCTCAAGAATGTACAAAGAGCAACTCTGAGATGATGAATAGGATCTCCAAGGTTCTATCCGATGGACGAGAGTAAATTAAGAGAGAAATTGATTAACCTCAACAACTAGAAGCATCTCTTGAATCAATCAATTCAAAACACCAATAACTCAAGCATACAAGAAAACAAAGATGATATCTTCTTTTCTTAAAAGCTAAAAAAGATTTGAAACAAAGATTTTTCATCTTCCATTAACCTTCACAGTAAAGAACAACACAAAATTATACACATTTTCAGTAACCATTTCAAAAATCATCTCCAAGATGATTGTTGCCCCTCTTTGTTTCAACAGATACTGTCCCAAATGCCGAAGACGTTGATGCTAGTGATGGAAAAGAGCAACGGAGAGAAACTAATCAAAAAATCATACCTCAACGTTGATGTGGGGCAGTTTGTTGGACAGGATTCGTGGGATTGATGCCACCTTAACTCCGGCAAGGAACGACGAAGAACGCCATTGCCATAGCTTCAGTGAGAGAACTACTAATGCTTGTTTGAGTGAGGAGTGACGAATTAGGACTTAGAGTTTTTTTAAGAGAAGGGGCGAAGTATATTTGTCAAAAAGAGCATTTTTATTTTCTATTTTTTTTAAAAAAAACTCATCTAATATTTTATCGATCTCTAAAAGTCTATATTTTTATTTTTTAAAAAGATACCAACCTTTAAAAGTCGATATTCTTTTTTAAAACTTGTTAATATATATAGTAGACTTTATAATATCAAGCTCTTATGATCAATTTTGTTGATTAATATTAAAATAAATATTTAATAATTACCAATTTCAAGAAATCAATATTATTTACACAAAATAATAATGAAAATATATTGATTCCTTGTGTTCAAATTTTATTAATTAAAATAAATTATGTAATGAATGCCAACCTTAAGATATTGATATTCTGAAAAATAAATATAGATTTTAAATATATCAATCAGTCTAGGTCAAATTCTGAAGAACATTTTATATATATTTTTATGTATACTTATATTATTTCAACAAATTATTGCAAATGGATATATCATTGATTATCCATGAAGATCAATGTTTATAAAACTTGATTTGATTTGTTAGATTTTATTTGTTAACAAGTATAAAAATAGTATTTTACATTTATTACATCCTACTTATATCAATATATTTCATACTTTAATTTAACTAGCGGCATAGCTAAGATCATTTTTAATATCTATATCATTTAACATGATAAGATACTCAAGATTAGATGAATAATTAGTCATATGTATAAATTTTAATTGGTACGTTATGACATTTCTATGAGTATAGCGTCGAGGTCGATTTTGTAAAGTATTAAATATAAATTTCAATTTATCAATCAATTAAATTTTTTAAATTAATAATGCATTTCATATTCAAACCTAGGACTTTGTTTGTTACACTACTCGACGAGTATATATAACCTCCTAATTAACGTATTTCATATATATTAACATTTGCCTTTTGCCTACAACAGTACTACACGAGAGATTCATTTTAAGTTCAAATATACAAACTTTTATATAGTTGATATACACAACACACACTAATATGCGCGCGGCGCGCACACACACATATAGTTAGTTATCTCCTAATTAATATCAACATTATTTCATAATTAATTTGAATATGAATTATTGCTATTATATTGTCTATTTCGTGAATTCTAATTTTTTCATAGAATTATAAAAAGATGTTGCACTTTTACAAGAATTAATTGTAAGAGTAAAATTTAATGCTATACAAAGTTTAAAACTAAGGATTAATAAAAATGATTTTCCAAAAATTGACCTCTATTTGTTAGTTTATTAAAAATAATTTGATAATATGAAACATACCTACCTCTAGAAGTCAGTATCACATTAAATTAAAACAAAAATAAAATTGATCATGTTAACACCGACATTCGGAGCTTGGTATTTTACATTAAATTAGAGAATTATTTATTTAAATTTAATAAAAGTATTATTTATTAATTTTTTCTATTTTTAATTTACATAAAATGAAATTTTATTCTTCATTTGCTAATATATTATCGACTATTAAAGGTCAATATTACTAAAAATAATCAAATAGGAAGAAAGATAAGTACAGTGGTCACAATCTACATATTTTAATGAAAATTAATTTAATTATATAAAATTTAAACATACCGACATCTAGATGTCGGTACTTTAATTTTTTTTATTGTTTTGGAGGACAATTTAATCAAAAATAGTTTTATTTTTATTTATTTATATTTAATTGAGATAAAATAAAATATTATTGTATATTTTGTCACGACTCAAGCCTAGGGACTAGACGTGACAAGATGAATGGGGAACCCGAAAGAACCCCAATCAAGCCTCTTAACTTATCATCATACATTATTGGTCGCCGGAAGCATGTAAAAGACATTAAACAAGCATAAGGGGGAAAAGGGCTGAGGGATAACTTGCCAAAACATCAACATTAAAGACAAAGAATCATGACTCATATCATAATTACACAACTTGTTCAACCAACACCTCTAAATAAGTAGATAGAGTAGGAGCTAAGACAAAGTAACCGAGCTCACCCTCATGGTCAAAATAGAACATAAGTGTTTCAATACATAGATAAGAGCAATCATAAGCTAAGGTCCCCGAACTGGAGGACTCACCAACAAGCTTGGAATAGCACCGACTAGTCATGTGGAGGAGGAGGATGATCAACTTGAGCGCTGGTCCCTACATGGTGATATCATGTAGGCAAGAGTATGCGTTAGCACGTTTGAATGTACTAAGTATGTGGGGTGCAATGCCACTATAGAGAGACATCATACTCAAAATGCATACATTAGATAATAGGTATAGTATAACAATATGACATGTATGATCAATGCATAAGTAAAACATCCTTTCAATAACTCATGCTCGTATAAGATATCATATGTGTAGAAGAGACCAATCTAGAATCCCAACTATGGTTGGAAGGTGCCACTTATACCTGGACACCCTAATGGCAAGTTACTACACTGCTCACATGGTTAATATCATTCACACCTGGACACCCTGGTGGCAAGGTACTACACCCGTCGCATGGTTGATGCCATTCATACCTAGACATCCTGGTGGCAAGGTACATACTCCTTACATGGTTATCCGGGCTCCTACATCCCCTGGGTCAGGCATGGTCTAATACAACACATTACATAGAACACATATATCATGTACATAAGCTCATTTCATCATCATAACATCAATCATATCATATCTCATACTTTAGACCTTCAATTCCTCAATAAAACATAACCGAACATTTTATCAAAACTTTGGGGGTGTGTAATGGGGGTGAAATACCATGTAATTTAGAGATGATATCATACAAGAAAATCTGTAGTAAAACCATCAATGAACACCTTGCAACATCCCCAAGACATTCATATCAAAATCCCTCATCAAATCCAATAATAGATCCAGGATTTAGAGCTCAAAACATGCTAAAACAACCATACTTTCAAGAACTAAAATCACCGTGCAGTAAAATTCTAAATATACAAGACCCACATGTAAAATCAACTTTAAATCATGCAATATTAGTAAAAAGGAGGTTTAAGCAACATTGGTGAAAGGATCCAATGGTTCAACACCATATACCTTAGCTTTGGAGAAGTTTTTGGTGAAGATTGAAGATGGAGGCTTGAAACTTAAAGGGAATCCTTAATTCCGGATGAGGGTTTTGGGACTTGACTTTTTGGAGTGAAAATATGGCTAAGTGTTTTGGGGTGTATTGGGAAATGTTTAGGATGATATAAGGGTGAAATTTTCCTAAATATAGATAAAAACACCTTTGGGAAACTTGGGCCCAACACTTAGAATATTTTGTACCACAGAGGAAAATATTGCCAGGAAAAATACACCTCTCCACATCGAGGAGAGGATGCAGAGAAGTAATTAAAAACTAAAGCATGGCCTTGGCGCGTCGCGGAGGGAATGCATAAACCTCACTAGAATTCATGAGTTAAAAATTTATAATTGCTAATCTTTCTCTCTAAATTGGGGTTAAACTCTTTTTCATCTAATTTCGACCCCATGATCACAAATATGAAGTCGGATTTTCGAAATAACGAATGAATTTTGAGATATATGGAAAATTAAATTCTGAGCATTCCCAGGAACAATTTTGGGCACTTTTTGGGGTCATTTCAATATCTCCCCCTTGGGATAATTCGTCCCCAAATGTAAAAGAAACATATAAGGCAAGAGTTATCATGCACAAATTAGCCCCAACAAGAATGCAACATAACATATAAAACACCATTTTCAAATTCTCAATATAAGTGTAAAATCATCATAAGTTTACCCACTTTAACATGAATGCATATGAATGACATAGGGGATGAAATGTAAGACTTGAAGTCACATATGAGATTTAGGATTAGTACCTTAGGCTTGAATGGAGTGGAAAAGATGAGGATACTGCTTTTGTATGTCTACTTCAGCCTACCATATAGCACTTTCAATTTGTTGGTTCCTCCAAAGTACCTTAATAGATGCCACCTCTTTGTTCCTCAATCTCTTTACCTACCTATCAAAGATCTGAACCAGACCCTCCTCATAAGTTAAGTTATCCTTAACAACTTCCACTCAAGAGGCATAACCGCATTATTATCACTAACACATTTTCTCAACACAGAGACATGAAACATCGGGTGAACCAAGTTCATTTCACTAGGCAACTTCAATTCATAAGCTACCTTGCCAATCTTCTCTATAACCTCATAAGAACCAACATACATTGGACTCAATTTCCCCTTTTTACCAAAACAAACCACACCTTTCTTTGGAGAAACCTTCAAATAGACCCAATCACCCACTTTGTATTCAAGGTCTCTTCTTCTCACATCTGCATAGGATTTTTGGCGACTTTGGGTTGTCCTCAACCTTTCCCTAATCATCCTAACCTTTTCAAGAGTATTCATAACAAAATTTGGCCCAAATAAAGCCACCTCTCCAACCTCAAACCAACCACCGATGGTCTACAATGTCTATAATAAAGAGACTCAAAATGAGCCATACCGATGCTAGAGTGATAACTTCTGTGGTAGGCTAACTCAATCAATGGAAGATGGTCATCCCAACTATCTTTAAGCTCCATGCGACAAGCCCTAAGCATATCCTTAAGTGTTTGAATTGTCCTTTCGTCTTGGCCATCCGTTTCAGGGTGGAAGGTCGTACTAAGGTAAACTTTGGTACCAAGACCCCTTTGAAAAGACCTCCAAAAGTGTGAAGTGAATTGTGCACCCCGATCTGATATGATGGATAAAGGAACCCCATGTAACATCACTAACACATGGATATATAACCTTGCATACTCTTCATCCCCATACATAGTCTTGACCGGTATAACGTGAGCCGATTTTGTCATCCTATCAACCACCACCCATATAGAATCAAAACCTTTTCTAGTCTTGGGAAACCCAACCACAAAATCCATATTAATTACCTCCAATATCCAAGTAGGAATCTCTATGTCTTGGGTTAGACCACCCAGACTTTGATATTTGGCTTTAACTTATTCGCAACTATGGCAACTAGAAACAAATCTAGCAATGTCCCTCTTCATGCCTCCCCACCAATACACATCCCTCAAGTCTCTATACATTTCAGTGGAGTCGGGGTGGATAGAATAAGAAGAGTTATGGGCCTCATTAAGAATTCTCTCCCTCAAACCATCAATACATGGTACACATAATCTTCGTTGGTATCTAAGGGCCCCATCTCCCCCTTTGAAAAAAACCTCTATTTTTCTGTCTTTCACCAAGGCCTTCAATTCACGGAAGGAGGAATCAAGATCTTGTTTTGTTATCACCTCATCAACCAAGGAAGATTTAGAACTATCAACAACAACTACACCATTACCCATATCTTCCAACCTAACCCCCAATCTAGCCAATCTATACACCTCCCTAGCCATCTCCCTATCACCACCATCCACATTAGCTAGGCTACCCATAGGCACCCAACTCAATGCATCCGCAACAACATTTGCCTTACCCAAATGTCAATGCACTTGTCATATTAAGCATATAATCTCCCCTCCCTCAATCTTTGCAACACAACCCTGAAATGGCCTATAAGCTCTGACCTACTATGTGAATAGATCAATATATCATCAATGAATACCACAACAAAGGAATCAAGGTATGGTTTGAAGACCCTATTAATTAGGTCCATGAAGATGACTGGTGCATTAGTCAACCCAAATGACATCACAACAAACTCATAATGTCCACATCTAGTCTAAAAGGTCATTTAGGATTATCACACTCCCTCACCACACTTGATGGTACCTTGACCAAAGTTCAACCATAGAGAAAAAACTAGCCCCTTGAAATTGGTCAAACAAGTCATAAATCCTTGGGAGAGGATATGGGAGAGGATATCTATTCTTTATAGTGACCTTATTGAGTTGCCGGTAGCCAATGCACATTCTGAGTGACCCATCTTTCTTCTTTAGAAACAACATCGGTGCACCCCAAGGTAATTGGCTAGGTCTAATAAATCCCTTTTCCAACAAATCTTTCAATTGTTCCTTTAATTCCTTCAACTCTGCCGAAGCCATACGATAAGGGGAAATGGAGATAGGTTGAGTGTTGGGAAGGAGATCTATGCCAAAATATATCTTCCTTTCAGGAAGGACATCAGGAAGGTCATTTGGGAAGACATCTAGGAACTTGTTTACAATAGGGACTGACTTGATGGAAGGGGCTTTGGGTTCCACATATTTAATCCTCACAAGATGATACAAACACCTCTTGGAAATCAACCTATGAGCTTTAGTGCATGAAATGAATCTACCCTTGACCACCATATCTTGACTTTTCCACTCAAAGACTGGTTGAATTGGAAATTGAAACTTGACCCTACGGGTTCTACAATCAGTAGAAGCATAGTATGCATGCAACCAAACCATCCCTAGAATGACGTCAAAGTCTACCATGTCTAATTCAACAAGATCACAAGCCAACAACTTATTCAAAATGCAAATAGGACAACTCCTATAAACTTTCCTAGCAACAATAGAGGCAACAATAGGAGTAGACACTTTATATGACTCATCCAACAACTCGAGAACAATATGGAACTTTTTAACAACAAGAGGAATAACAAAGGAAAAAGTGGCACCCGGATCAATCAAAGCATACACATCAAAGTCAAAGATTTTCAACATACCGATAACAACTTCATGGCCCTCACAAACCCCTTGCCTCCCATGTAGAGCATTAAACTGGTTGTGCCTTGGGGCACCATCTTGAGGATCATCTGTACCTAATGGAACAACATTTGCACCTAGGACCTTGCCACGGTTTCTTGGGCAATCCGCCCTCTTGTGGACAAGCTCTCCACATTTAAAACATGCATTGGAATCTTTCAAACATAGTCTCTTGTGATTATTTCACATCTAGGATACACATCATTAGGAGCCATCGCATACACACCTTGAGGCCTAAGGAAGTCATTGGTAAACCTTCTATTAGTAGCATGAGGAGGCCCTTGGCCTTGACGATTCTAGCACCCTTTTGAAACCCACCTTCAAAACGGGCCCTCTTGGCCTCAAGACACTTCCTTTTTATCAAATTTTCTTCCTCCATTTGCTCAGCATAATTCATCAACTTAGATAATTCCATATCATTAATTAGCAAGGCAGATCAGCATTCTTCACTTACCAAGTCGGAAACCCTCATAACAAAGTGATTTATCCTCGACCTAAGATTGGCCACCAAGTGAGGAGCATACTTTTAAAGTTGATTGAATTTGAGGGCATACTCCCTCATACTCATAGCACCTTGTTTCAAGTTCATAAACTCTACCAACTTTGCCTCCCTAAGTACAAGAGGGAAAAACTGATTAAGGAAGGACAATTTGAACTCCTCCCAAAGCACCACATTACCAACCCCCTTCTCACCCCTCCTTTGTTCATACCAAATTTGGGTACCCGTTTGAGTTGGTATGACGCCAACTCTGCCTTTTCATTCGGACCAACATCCATGATATTCAAATTCTTGTAGACCTCATCAATAGACTCTTATGGATCTTCATCCACCTTGAACCTATGCAAAACCAGAGGATTCATCCTCATAAAGTCTCTTACCTGGCTCCCGGGGTATTAGCATAAGGGTCTTGGTCCCCTGGTTGAACTTGGTTGGCCACCGCTTGGGCAAGCATAGTAAGAGCATCTCCGAGCTGACTATTGTTAGGTTGCTCCTCAGGAGTTTAGGCACATCTCCCTCTAGTGTTTGGAATCATCTAAAATAGCAAAGAACAATCGTTAGGGGGGAAAACTTACCACAACTCTATAGCATGACTTAGAACATGAAGACGAGAAACATTTCTTAAAATGCCTCATAGCCTCGTACTTATTATCATGGCATGCTTCACAACCATGAATAGGACTCTATTTGATGCGGTGTTTTGGACTCCAAGGATCTATCAACTTAGTTCTTTGATACAAAGTTTGTCATGACCCAAGCGTAGGGCCTAGACGTGACATGGCGCAAGGGGAACCCAAAGGGACCCCAAGCAATCCTCTTAGAACATCATTACACATCCATGGTTATCCGGGCTCCAATACCCCCTAATCGGGCATGGTCAAATGGAACACATTATATAGAACACATATATCATATACATAAGCTCATTTCATCATCATAACATCAATCATATCATATCTCATTCTTTGGGCCTTCATTTTCTCAAGATAACATAACTGGACATTCTATCAAAACCTTGCACGTGTGTAATGAGGGTGAAAGACCATGCAATTTACAGATGAAATAATGAAAGAAAATCTGTTGTAAAACCATCAGTCAACACTTTTCAACACCCCTAAGACATTCACTTCAAAACCCATCATCAAATCCAACATTAGATCCAAGATTTAGAGCTCAAAACATGCTAAAACAACCATACTTTTATGAACTAAAATCACTGTGTAGTAAATCTCAATATACAAGACCCATATGTAAAATCAACTTTAAATCATGCAATATTAGTAAAAAAAGAGGCTTAGGCACCATAGGTTAAAGGACCCAATGGTTCAACACCACATACCTTAGCTTTGGAGAGGTTCTTAGTGAAGATTGAAGATGGAGGCATGAAGCTTGAAGAGAATTCTTAATTCCGGATGAGGATTTTGAGACTTGAATTTTGGAGTGAAAATATGTCTAAGTGTTTTGGAAAGTATTGGGAAATGTTTAGGATGATATAAGGGTGAAATTTGTCTAAGTATCGATGAAAACACATTTCGAAAACTTGGGCCCAACATTACCGCACAGGAGAACACTGCCAGGCAAAGCACACTTCTCTGCATTGTAGAGAGGATGAAGAGAAGAATTACACTAAAGCGAGCCTTGGCACATCATGGAGGGAATGCGTAAACCTCACTAGAATTTGTCACTTAAAAATTTATAATTTCTAAACTTTTGCTCTTAAATCGGGGTTAGACCCCTTTTCACCTAATTTCGACCCCCTGATCACACATATGAAGTTGGATTTTTGAAATAACAAACGAATTTTGACATATAGAGAAATTGAAATATCAGGAATTTCAAGGCACATTTTTGGGAACGTTTTAGGGTCGTTTCAATATTTATTACATTCAACAAGTCGATCTTTTTGCATTTAATTTTTTCTGGGAAATGTTTCGACTTTTGGAGGTCAATATATTGTTTTCCAACATTTTTTCCACTAAAAATTGATTTTCTAAAGTATATGTTCTTAGGTTTTTATTATTATTTATTTGTTTTTAATAATACTGATCTTCAGAAGTCGAAAATTGCCAACTTCCATCAGAGAACGATATTTTTGAGGTCGGTATTCATAGGTTTTTCAGTAGGTTCCATGAGTACCTTTAACCCATGGAGCCCAACTTATTCTATCTTTTCTTCATTAGTTTCAAGTATATACAATGAGAGTTTTCATGACTTTAATTTCAAATGTTCAAATTATGATGTTGATTATGATTATATACTTAAATATGTATTAATTACTACAAATTGCATGATTTACATGACCTATATGAATTTTCTTAAGTATGCTATTAAAGTTTATGGAAATTATGATTGATTTCCTTCAATTTTGAGTATATACCAAGTATACTATAAAATTGGTAGGCCACCAACTCAGCCTTCTCCTTAGTCAAAATGACCATCACTGCCACAACCCAATTAGCTTCCTCAATAAACTTAATGGGGTCCGCGTCCGTCTTTGACCTATGAAATTTTGACGAGTTCATTCATATAAAGTCATATACCCTCATGGTTGGAGTGGGTACTTGAGGACGAACAACTACCCTCTGTTAGCTTGATTGGCCAGGGCTTGTGCCAACAAGCTGAATGAGACTCTAAACTCCGCGTGGGATACTTGATCATCCTGTTGGAGTGTAGGGACTTGTTCCTCAGGAGTGCCTTGCTAATGGGGAGTTCTTCATGGCGGCATGATCTAGAAGTGAGAAAATCCCATCGTTAGTTAGTGAAAAATCTTATTTAACTATAAGACACAACATGATTATGAAAGAAGGGAAGACTTTCCAAACTGTCACATAGCCTCTCACTCAATATAGTGGCGCGATTCACAACCTTGAATGAGACTCTATGCTACAGGGTACAAATGGACATCAGAGGAATATTTTGAAATCTCATGCTTCTATACCAAGTTTGTAACAACTTGATCTAGAGGCCTAGTGATCACATGGAGACGAGTTACCCAAAGATACCTTACCTAGCCATCTAAACATCTTAAGCATTGATAGGTGTTAAACTGGAACTTTTTGTATAAAAATATAAGAGGAATGGGTTATGGGCCATTTTATACAATGAAGCAACATTAAAAGCATCGAAAATAGATAACATCATTGTGTCCCTGAGCATACCACTAATACATAATGAATGAAATCGATATAGTCGGTTTCCACTAAGTAGAAAGAAAATTCGTAATAGTCTATATAGAAAATAAAAGCCTCAGAAAGGCCTTAAATATATCGCCTAAAGCAAAAGTACAGAATAGAGAGGAAAATGGCTAGAGTCCTGAACTAAGGACTCACCACATAATGAGCTAGAATCCAATTCCAACTACTAGTCGTGAGCCGGCGGAGGAGTACTTGTCCTTACATGGTTAAATCATGTAAGCAGATATGTATTAGTACGTTTGAATATACTAAGTGTGTGAGATGTACTGCATGAATAAAGTTATAATGTCATCATAATTAAACATAACGTAAAGGTATACATAAGATTAAAGAGTCATGAAAAAAGTTTAAACATGTACAAGGAATATGACCTAGGTCAATATGAGACAATGCATAAGAAAACATATAAAGTGAAGACATATCATAAGATCATAAAACTTATGGGAATGGATCATAACTGACAGTAAGACCATGTGACCTACTAAATATAACCCAATGAACTCCTTTCAATTGGGAAAAGACCCATTGACTTCTTGCACTGTGAAAAGGAGAATCCATACTTGGACAGGAAACATTAATCTTTGTTTTAGATAACCGTATCTTACCATTACCCTACTTGCCAAGGTAGATGTGCAAAACTTAGTAACTTTTCAATTGCATCTTTCATAACCTTGGGCCTATGCTGATCTACTAGCCTAGCTGATAAGTCTCCTATGGTGGAACCTAGTTAGGGACATTGAGATTTAGATTTAAGGGATCATGCCTTACCTAACAGAATGAGTCTCAATCTCTAGTCCTCTCGATTCTAAGTCATCCCACGAAAATCTTTAAAACATACTCTTAGAATCATAAGTAGCAATCATAGGGGTAGTTCGAATGTAAGAATCTTTCTTAAACATCTTATAGGGCTATAATCATCATACATATATCTTTGGTAAACTTAACTTTGAAGCTCTTTATAAATTCCCTAATCATAGTCATAATTCACAGGAAACTTTCAATAAAAAATAAGGTAGTCTTAGTTAATGCATGGAACAATCATAAATCACATGTGTCTTAGGAAATTTCTTAAAAAATGGAAAATCAAAATTGCCCACCCTTAATCATATTGAAACTCATCATGGAATCGTCATCATGTTTCAAACATGTATATATTTACTTAGCAAAATTGTCATTGAGTTTCATGAGTATCATATAATAACATAAAGACCACCAAATCATCATAAGCATACATTTTTCATTGAAGAACTTAAAGAAAAGGTAAAATACTTAATAAGGAACTTTATGGGTGAAAGGATTCCCATAAATCAACTCACATACCTAGAGAACTAAGGAGAACCAGAATTGAAGCCTTTGGGGAAGAAAGCTTGGAAAACCTAGCCTTGCTATTGAGAGCCCTTGTCTTAGAATTTTTGGGATCAAAGGAATAAAAAATTGAGCCGTGTTTCTAGGGCTTGAAGACTAATATAGGACCCCTTTCAATGCCAAAACAACATAGTATAGGAATAGAATTGCAAAAAGTTACCAAATTGTCCCTCATTAAAAAAATACTAAAAACAACTTATGGTACCACGATTAGAAGACATAGTCTGACTTATGGGCAGTAAGTCCCCTTAACTGATGACACATCTGAAAATTCTAAAAATTGACTTTTGCTAAATTAAAAACCATAAACAATAGTACTAGTTATGAAACTTATTACAGGCCGTGGTTGGACTCGTAGATTCCTTTCACACTTTACCATTTTTCCTCACCTCCTTGGTCCTATCTATGAAAGTATATACAGGTTGTAACACACTCCATGCTCGTCTGATAAAACATATATTACCTTCCTAATAGCTCCCAATTTCCTTCATGTCTAGGATCCCACTCATGAGACCATCTACAGGCTATAAAGTATTTTATGGGCCATCACTTGGTCCGTGGCTTAACTTATATGTTGGAAAATTTTTTCCTTCCTGAAGTCCTATATGTAAGAGCCGAACCTACGTGCTATATGTCATCTTACAGGCCGTAAGTGGTCCCATAAACCAGACTCTAGGTCCCTTTTTACTCCAAATTTTTTGTACTCAGAGCTCCTATATGAGGGGTTATTGCACATTCATCGTGTCATGACTAGGCCCTAGATTCGGTTCATGACAGAAGTGGTATCAGAGCACATGGTTTGAAAGCATCCTAGGGAGTCGAACATGCCAAATCTAGTAGAGTATTTTTCATTCATGTGAAGCACACCACACAATGAGAGAGATGCTATAAGGTATTAGGAAAATATTTCTTATTTTGAGATCTATTATGTGCCTTCAAAACTCCCGTATCTTAATACTTGTCCTTTGGTGTTTTTTAGAAATGTCTCCACTACATGCTCTGTTCCCCAGGGAAGATAACTTTAATGAGGGCCAAGTTCCTCTGGCTCCTCTAGTTCCTCAATGCCCTCAAGTAGATGAACTTACTACCGATGCATTTATGGCTACTATCACTATGTTTGCTCAAGCTGTTGCTTCTCTTAAGATGCCTACTCTAACTTTGAGTACAAGTGACTTTGCTAGAATAAATACCCTGGAGTTCCATGGTTCCAAGGTGGATGAGGATCCACAAGAGTTCATTGTTGATGTTTACATAGTGTTGGAGATTATGGGGGTGTCTTCCAAAGAGAAGGATCAGTTGGTGACTTATCAACTTAAGAGAGTTTCTTAAGTTTGGTTCACTCAATTGAAATACAAGAGGGATGAAGAAGGTCTTATTGATTAAGAGTTGTTTAAGGATACTTTCCTTGATCTTTTCTACCCACTTGAGCTAAGGGAAGCGAAAGTAATGTAGTTCATGAATTTGAGGCAAGATGATATAAGTGTGAGAGAATATGACCTCAATTTTACAAAGTTTTCAAAGTATGCTCATTCCTTGGTGGATGACTCTAGTGCCCATATAAAAAAATTTACATTGGATGTGTCTGACTTGGTAATGATAGAGTGCAAGGCCATGATACTCATTTAAGGAAATGGATATTCTAGGCTCATGACCTATGTAGAACAAGTGGATAGTGATACACTACAAAAGATGAGGATGAGGTAGTACAAGAGAATTCATTATGATAGTGTATTCTCTCGTGCTAGGTCATTTTTAATAAGGCCAAGGGTCATCCAAGGGTCCTCTAAAAGGTTTGACAATGATGACTAACCCTAAAGCTTAAGGTGAGATTGTGAAGGGTGGTCTTAATCCTCCTAGGTGTCACAAGCGTGGGAGGAACCATGCTTGAGAGGTACCAATGCTTGTTTTAGCTGTAGAAAGATGAGGCACAAGAAGTTTGAGTGCCCTAATATTGTTATAAAGGTAAAGAAAGGTGTCCACAATGACACTTGATTCAAAAGGGCCAAGTGCAATAAGGTACCCAAGCTCAAGGTAGTGTTCCACGTGGTAATCAGTTTTATGCTTTGCATGTTAGGTAAGAGGTTGAGGAGTCACCCAATGTGGTTACTGGTATGGTAAGAGTCTTTGATCATGTTATGTATGCTTTGCTTGAGTGCTAATATGTCTTTTGTTACTATTTACCTTTCCATAAAGTTTGATGTGTCTCTAGAAGTCTTGTTAGAACCATATTCCATCAATACATCCTAGCCTAGAAAGCCTATTGAAATTGTCCCATGTTGATCTTGCATAAAATCTTCTCATGTGATCTTGTTGAGGTTGGTATGACCGATTTTGATATTATTCTTGGTAAGAATTGGTTGCATGCATCCTATATTTCTATTGATTGTAGGACCAGTAAGGTCACATTCCAAGTTCCTAATGAGCCCATCATCGAATGGAGGGGAAACAATTGGTGTTTAAGGGAATGTTTGTTCCTCATATGAAGGCTATGAAAATGATTTCCAAAGGTTGCCTATATCATGTTTCCTGAGTTATGGATGTTGACTCAAATGTTCCCACTCTTGATTTGGTTCCTATTGTTAATGAATTTCCTGATGTCTTCCCTAATAATTTACCCAACATTCCTCCCATGAGGGAAATTGATTTTGGTATTGATCCTTGCTTGACACCAAACCTATTTTTGTACCTCCATATCAAATGGCCCTAAAAGAGTTGAAAGAATTGAAGGAGAAATTTAAAGTTTTGCTTGATAAAGGGTTCATAAGGCCTAGTATGTTGTCATAGGGCATGTTGTTCGTAAGAATGAAGGATGGATCACTCTAGATATGTGTGTCTTATCAACAATTTAATAAGGTAACCATAAAAAAGATATCCACTTCCTAGGATGGATGGCCTTCTTGACCAACTAAAAGGTGCAAGCTATTTCTCTAAGATTGATCTCCGGTATAGATATCACTAATTGAGGGTGAAGGGGGATGACATTCGAAAGATGACATTTAAAACTTGGTATGGTCATTTTTATTCCTTGGTTATGTCATTAAGACTAACAAATGCCCCATTTGCTTTTATTTATTTGATGAATAGGATCTTCAAACCATATTTGGGCATGTTTGTTACTGTGTTCATAGATGACAATTATTTTACTAACAAGATGTAAAGGATCATGGCAATCGACCATTTGAGGATTGTGTTACAAATATCGAGAGATAGACAACTCTTTGCCAAGTCTAAAAAGTGTGAGTTTTGGATAAGAGAGGTGGCTTTTCATGGTCACATTATTATGGGTGATGGTATTAGAGTGGACCCAAAGAAGACAGAGGTGGTAAAGAATTGGCCGAGACCATTCTCTCTATCTAATATTAGGAGTGTTTTGGTTAGGCCAAATATTATAGAAGATTTGTTAAAGAATTTCCTCCATTGCTTCTCCTTTGACTAAGTTAACTCAAAAGAAGGTGAAATTCCAATGATTTAATGAATGTGAACAAAGTTTCCAAATGTTGAAGGATCGTCTTATGTCAGCTCCTATTCAACATTTCCCGAAGGTCTAGATGGTTTTGTTGTGTATTGAGATATGTCACATGTAGATTTGGGTTGCATTTTGATGCAACATGAAAAAGGCATTCCCTATGCCTCAGATCACGATGCAAGCCTAAGGCCTAGACTTGACACGGTGTAAGGGGAACCCAAAGGGATCCCAAACAAGCCTCTTTAAAAATCATTATATATCCTTGGTCGTGGAAGCAATAGAAATAACATAAAAGTGTAAGAATAGGGGGACAACGGGACTAAGGGAAAAATCTGCAGAACATCATCATCAAGAGACAAGACTCAAGCTTATCATAGACATTAAGAACAATAGAGTCAAGGCTTAACATAGATACATAACATGTCCAATAAACACCTCTGATACATAGATAAGAGCGGTGGCCAAGATAAAGCAACCAGGCTCACCTTCATAGTAAAAATAGAAAAAAAGAAGATTGGCTTAATACATAATAAGAGCAATATAGACTAAGGTCCCCGAAGTGGAGGTCTCACCACAAGCTTGAGTATATCGATCTAGCCACGTGTAGAAGGATGTCACGACCCAAGCCTACGTTCTAGATGTGACACAGTGAATAGGAAACCCGAAGGAACCCCAAATAATCCTCTCAACTTATCATTACATATCACTGGTTACGAAAGTATGCAAAAGACATAAAACAAGAATAAGGACCAAAATGGCTAAGGGATAGCTTGCCGAAACCCCAACATTAAAGACAAGGAGTCACAACTCATATCATAATTACACAACTTGTCCAACAAACACCACAAATATATGGATAGAGTTGGGGCCAAGACAAAGTAACCAGACTCACCCCCATAGTCAAAATAGAACATAAGAAAGTTTCTCAATACATGGATATAAAAAACATAGAAAAAGGTCCCTGAAGTAGAGGACTCACCAACTAGCTTTGAGTAGAACTGATCTAGCCATGTAGAATAGGAGGATGGTCAACTTGAGCACTGATCCCTACATGGTGTTATCATGTAGGAAAGAGTATGCGTTAGTATATTTGAATGAACTAAATGCGGGGTGCAATGCAAAGATAGATAGACATCATACCCAAAATGCATCCATTAGACAAAAGGCGCAGTATAACAATATGACATGTATGATCAATGTATAAGTAAAACATGCTTTCAGTAACTTATGCTCATATGAGATATCATATGTGTAGAAGAGACCAAGTAGAATCCCAACAATGGTTGGGAGATGCCATTCACACCTAGACACCCTGGTAGCAAGGTACAACACCCCTCACAAGGTTGATGCCATTAATGCCTTGACACCCTTATAGCAAGGTACATACCCCTCACATGGTTATCCAGGCTCCTATACTCCCCGAATCGAGCATGGTCTAGTCCAATAAATTATATAGAACATATGTATGTCATGTACATAAGCTCACTTCTTCATCATAACATCATTCATATCATATCTCATGCTTTTAATTCCTCAAGAAACCATACTCGAACATTTTTTCAAATACCTTGGGGGTGTGAAATAGGGGTAAAAGACCATGCAATTTAGAGATAAAATCATGCAAGAAAATCTATTATAAAACTATCAATCAACACCTTGCAACACTCCCAAGACATTCACATCAAAATCCCTTATCAAATCCAACACTAGGTCCAAGATCTAGAGCTCAAAACATGCTAAAACAACCATACTTTCATGAACCAAAATCATTGTGTAGTAAATCTCAATATACAAGACCCACATGTAAAAATCAACTTTAAATCATGCAATATTAGTAAAAAGAGGATTTAGGAACCATGGGTGAAAGGACCCAATGGTTCAACACCACATATCTTGTCTTTGGACAACCCTTGAAGAAGATTGGAAATGGAGACTTGAAGTTTGAGTGAGATCCTTGATGAAATCCTTAAGATTGGCCTTGAGTTTGGGACTTGAATTTATGAGCAAATATTTGGCTAAGGGTCTTGGTGAGTATTGAGGAATGTTTAAGGTGATATGAGGGTGAAATCAGGCTAAGTATAGGTAAAAACATATTTGGGAAAACATAGGCCTAACACTTAGAAATATCTGGACGGACTAAGAATAATAGTGCAAAATTTACACCTCTCTGTGTCGCAGACCCTTATTGGAAATTGCACCAAGTTCAAATTTGATAAATTGATTCCTTTACTTTAAAATCGAGGTTAGACCCTTGTCCCCCTAATTTGTACCCCCTAAAAAAGAATATGCATTTGGATTTTAGAAATAACAAACGAATTTTTGGATATATGGAAAACAAGATTCAGGGAACTTTTGAGGCATATTTTTAGGCACTTTTTGGGGTCATTTCAGTATCTCACTCTTGGGAACATTCGTCCCCAAATGTACAAGAGACGTACATACAAGAATAATCATGAAAAAAGTAGCCCCCAACATGTATGAAACATTATATTCAAACATCACTTTAAAAATCTCAACATAGGTGTAAAATCATCATAATTCGCCAACTTAAACATGAATGCACATGAATGATATAGGGGATGACATATAAGACTTGATATCACATAGGGGACTTAAAATTAGTACCTTAGGATTGAGTGGAGTGGAAAAGATGAGGATACCACTTTTGCATGTTCGCTTCGGCCTCCCAAGTAGCACCTTCAACTTGTTGGTTCCTCCAAAGGACCTTAAAGGATGCCACCTCCTTGTTTCTCACTCTCATTACTTGCATATTCAAGATCTGAACTGGAGCCTCCTCATAAGTCAATTTATCCTCAACAACACCCACCATATCAAGAGGTATAATGACATTAGGTACACCAACACACTTTCTCAACATAGAAACATGGAATATCGGATGAAGCAAATTCATTTCAGCAACTTCAACTCATAAGATACCTTGCCAACCCTCTTTATCACCTCATAAGGACCAACATACCTGGGACTCAACTTCCCCATTTTAACAAAACGGAGCACACTTTTCATTGGAGAAACCTTCAAATAAACCCAATCACCCACTTGGAATTCTAGGTCTCTCCTTCTTTTCCTAATCATCTTAACCTTCTCAAGAGCCTCCATAACATGATCCGTTCCCAACAAAGCCACCTATGCAAGCTCAAACCAACCCACCGGTGATCTACAATGTCTCCCATAAAGAGCCTGAAATAGAGCTATACCAATGCTAGAGTGATAGCTATAGTTGTAGATAAACTCAATCAATGGAAGATAGTCATCCCAACTAATATTAAACTCCAAGACACAAGCCCTAAGCATATCTTCAAGTGTTTGATTGTCCTTTTGGCTTGACAATCCTTTTGATGATGGAAGGCCATACTAAGGTGAACTTTCGTACGAAAAGCCCTTTGAAAAGACCTCCAAAAGTGTGGAATGAATTGTGCACCCCGATCTGATATGATGAATAAAGGAACCCTATATAACCTCACAAACTCATGGATATACAGCCTTGCATACTCTTATGCCCTATATGTAATCTTGATCGATAAAAAGGGAGCCGATTTCATCACCTTATCAACCACCACGGATATGGAATCAAAAACTTTCTTAGTCTTGGGCAACCCAACGACAAAATCCATATTAATTACCTTCCACTTACAAGTAGGATTCTCTATGTCTTGGGTTAGGTAACCTGGCCTTTGATGTTAGGCTTTGACTCTTTGATAACTATGGCAACCAAAATATTTTTTTAGCAATGTCCCTCTTTATGCCTCCCCACTAATACACATCCCTCAAGTCTCTATATATTTTGGTGGAGCCGGGGTAGATAAAGTAAGAAGAGTTATGGGCCTCATCACGAATTCTCTCTTAAACCTTCAACACATGGTACACACAACCTACCTTGGTATCTAAGGACCCCATCTCCACCTTGGGAGAAAACCTCTATTTTTCCCTCTTTCATCAAGCCCTTGGGGGAGTCTAGATCTTGTTTTGCTATCACCTCATCAACCAAAGAAATTTAGAACTATCAACCACAACAATACCATTACCCACCTCTTCCAACCTCACTCCCAATCTAGCCAACCTACCCACCTCTCTAGCCATCTCGCTATCACCAACACCCACATGAGCTAGGCTACCCATAGGCACCCGACTCAAAGCATCCGCCACAACATTTTCCTTACCCGGGTGGTAATGTACACTCATGTCATAGTCCTTAAGAAGTTCTAGCCACCTTCTTTGTCTCAAGTTAAGATCTTTTTGTGTGAAGACATATTGAAGGCTCTTATGATCGGTGAAGACATTAACATGCACCCCATACAAATAGTGATGCTAAATCTTTAATGCAAACACCATGATGCTAATTTAAGATCATGGGTAGGGTAGTTCTTGTCATGCACTTTGAGTTTCCTAGAAGCATAGGCTATGACCTTACCATTTTGCATTAGCACACAACCCAAACCAACTCTAGATGTATCACAATACACAACAAAACACTTAACCCTATTCGATAGAGACAATATAGGGGCAGACAGAAGTCGATCTTTCAATATTTGGAAGCTTTTCTCATATTCATCGGTCCACACAAACTTCACCTTCTTTTGAGTCAATTTTTTCATAGGAGAAGCAACAGAGTTGAACCCATTCACAAACATTCTATAGTAACCCACAAGGCCCAAGAAACTCCTAATATCGAATTGGGTCAATGGTCTAGGCCAATTTCTAATCACATCGATCTTCTTAGGATCCACTTTAATGCAATCCCTTGACACCACATGACCCAAGAATGCAACCTTCTTCAACCAAAATTCGCACTTGTCATACTTAGCGTACAATCTCTCCTCCCTCAATCTTTGCAACACAACCTTCAAATGGCCCATATGCTCCTCCCTACTATGTGAATAGATCAAAATATTATCAATGAAGACCACAACAAAGGAATTAAAGTAGGGTTTGAAAACCCTATTCATTAGGTCCATGAAGATGACCGGTGCATTAGTCAAACCAAAAGACATCACCACAAATTCATAGTGCCTATATCTAGTCTGGAAGGATGTCTTGGGAATATCATACTCCCTCACCCTCACTTGTTGGTACCCGTATTGAAGATTAATCTTAGAGAAAAAGCTATCCCCTTGCAATTGGTCAAACAAGTCATCAATCCTTAGGAGAGGATATCTATTCTTTATAGTGACCTTATTGAGTTGCCAGCAGTTAATGCACATTTTGTGTGACCCATCGTTCTTCTTTACAAACAACACTGGTGCACCCCAAGGTGATTGGCTAGGTCTAATAAACTTTTCCAAAAAATCTTTCAATTGCTCCTCTAACGTTTTTAACTCCGCCAGGGCTATACGGTAAGGGGGAATGGAGATAGGTTGAGTATTGGGAAGGAGATCTATGCCAAAATCTATCTCTCTTTTGGGAGGGATACCGGGAAGGTCATTTGGGAAGATATCAAGAAACTCACTTACAATCGGAACCAACTGAATGGAAGGGACTTTAGACTTCATATCTTTAACTCTCATAAGATGATACAAACAACTCTTGGAAATCAACCTATAGGCTTTAATGCATGGGATAAACCTACCCATCACTAGCACATCATGACTTTCCCACTCAAGAACGGGTTCATTTGGGAATTGACACTTGACACTACAGGTTTTACAATCAATAGAAGCATAGTATGCATGCAACCAATCCAACCCAAGAATGACATCAAAATCAATCATATCTAATTCAACAAGATCACAAGGTAAAATTTTATGCAAGATACAAACCAGATAATTTCTATACACCCTCCTAGAAATAATAGATGCACCAATAGGAGTAGACACCTCAAACGACTCATGTAACAACTCTGACTCAAAATGGAACTTTTTAGCAACAAAGGGGGTGACAAAGGAAAGGGTGGTACCCAGACCAATCAATGCACATACATCAAGATCAAAGATTTTCAACATACAAGTAACAACATCGGAGACCTCACCAACCCCTTGCATCCCATGTAGAGCATAAATCTGGTTGTGCCTTAGGACACCACCTTGAGGACCAGCTCTACCCAATGGAACCACATTTGCATCAGACCTTGCCACAGTTCCTTGGACAATCAATCCTCTTGTGACCAAGCTCCCCACATTCAAAACATGCATTAGAATCCCTCAAACATGGGACCTTGTGATTCTTTCTATATCTAGGACACATATCATAGGAGCCATTCCACCCACACCTTGAGGTTTAGGGAAGTCATTGGCAAACTCCCTATTAGTAGCATGAGGAGGCCCTTGGCCTTGATGATGTGTAGTACTCTTTCGAAACTGACCTTCAAAACGGGCCCTCTTGGCCTCATGACACTTCCTCTTTCTCAAATTTTCTTCCTCCATTTGCTCAGCATAAGTCATCAATTGAGACAAGTCCATATCACTAATCAACAAAGTGGATCAGCATTCTTCCCTTACCAAGTCGGAAACCCCCATAAAAAACTTATTCATCCTTGACCTAGGATCTACCACCAAGTAAGGAGCATACTTTGAAAGTTGATTAAATTTGAGGGCATACTCCCTCACACCCATAGCACCTTGTTTCAAGCTCATGACCTCCACCAACTTTGCTTCCCTAAGTTCAAGCGGGAAGAACTGATTAAGGAACGCCAATTTGAATTCCTCCCAAAGCACCACATAACCATTTCCCTTCTCACCCTTCCATTGCTCATACCAAATTTGGGCTACCCCCTTGAGTTGGTATGCCGCCAACTCCGACTTTTCGTTCGGCCCAACACCCATGATATTCAAGATATTATACATCTTGTCAATGAACCTTTATGGATCTTCATCCACCTTTAACCCAAGGAAAATCAGAGGGGTCATCCTTATGAAGTCCCATATCCTCACTCTCGAGGTTGTAGCATGAGGGGCTTGGGCCCCTTGGTGGACTTGGTTAGCCACCACTTGTACAAGAATAGTAAGAAAATGCTAGAGCTCACAATTGGTAGGTTGCTCCTTGGGAGTTTGGGAACATCTTCCTCTAGTGTTTGGCATAATCAGGCATAGGAAAGATAATCGTTAGGGGGGAATAACTCACCAAAACATTACATTTAAACACCATTTTTAAAACCTCAACATAAGGATAAAATCATCATAAATTTCTCAACTTAAACATGAATGCATATGAATGACATAGGGGCTAAAACATAAAATTAGAATTCACATAAGGGACTTAGAATTGGTACCTTAGGCCTGAGTGGAGTGGATAAGATAAGGATACCGCCTTTGCATATTCGCTTCGACCTCCCAAGTAGCACTTTCAATTTGTTGGTTTCTCCAAAGGACCTTAACGGACACCACCTCCTTGTTCCTCTATCTCTTGACTTGTCTATCCAAGATCTTAACCAGAACCTCCTCATAAGTCAAGTTATTCTCAACAATACCCACAACATCAAGAGGCACAATAACGTTAGGATCACCAACACATTTTCTTAATATAGAGACATGAACACTAGATGAACCAAATTCATTTTACTAGGCAACTTCAATTCATAAGCTACCTTGCCAACCCTCTTCAAGACCTCATAAGGACCAACATATCGTGGACTCAACTTCCCTTTTTCAACAAAATGGACCATACCTTTCATTGGGGAGACCTTAAAATATACCTAATCATCCACTTTGAATTCAAGGTCTCTTCTTCTCAAATAGAGATAGGATTTTTGATGACTTTGGGCTATCTTCAATCTCTCCCTAATCTTCCTAACCTTCTCAAGAGCCCCCACAACCAAATCTGGTCCCAACAAAGACACCTTTCCAACCTCAAACCAACCAACCGGTGATCTACAATGTCTACCAAAAAGAGCCTCAAAAGGAGCCATACTAATGCTAGAGTGGTAGCTATTGTTGTAGGCAAACTCAGTCAAATGAATTTGATCATCCAAACCACCCCTCAATTCTAATACACATGTTCTAAGCATATCTTCAAAGGTTTAGATTGTTCTTTCAGCTTGGCCATCCGTTTAAGGGTGAAAGGCTATACTAAGGTGAACTTATGTACCCAGACCCTTTTGAAAAGACCTCCAAAAGTGTGAAGTGAATTATGAACCACGATCCTATATGATGGACAAAGGAACCCCATACAACCTCACTAACTCATGGATATACAACCTTGCATACTCTTCAGCCCCATATGTGGTCTTAACCGGTAGAAAGTGAGCCGAGTTCGTCATCCTATCAACCACCACACACATGGAAACAAAACCTTTTCTAGTCTTGTCCAACCCAATCACAATATCCATATTAATTACCTCCCACTTCCAAGTAGGAATCTCTATGTCTTGGGTTAGGCCACCCGTCCTTTTATGTTCGGCTTTGACTTATTGACAACTATGGTAGCGGGAAACGAACTTGGCAATGTCCCTCTTCATGCCTCCCCAATAATATATATCTCTCAAGTCTCTATACATTTTGGTGGAACCGGGGTGGATAGAATAAGAAGAATTGTGGGCCTCATCGAGAATCTTCTCCCCCAAACCATTAACACAATGCACACACAACCTATCTTGATGCCTAAGGGCACTATATCCCCCTTGGGAGAAAAACTCTACTTTTCCCTCTTTCACCAAGCCTTCAATTCAAGTAAGGCAGAGTTAAGATCTTGTTTTGGTACTACCTCATCAACCAATGAAGACTTTAACCCATCAACAACAACCATACCATCATCACCAATCTCTTCCAATTTAACCGCCAATCTAGCCAATCGATGCACCTCCCTAGCTATATCCCTATTACCACCATCAACATGGGCAAAGCTACCTATAGACACCCTACTCAAAGTATCCGCCACCGCATTGGCCTTACTTGGATGATAGTGCTCAGTCATATCAAAGTCTCTAAGAAGTTCTAACCACCTCTTTTGCCTCAAGTTGAGATCCTTTTGAGTGAAGACATATTGGAGGCTCTTATGATAGGTGAACACATCCACATGCACCCCATACAAGTAGTAACCCCATATCTTTAATGTAGACATAATGGCGGCAAACTCTAGATCATGGCTAGGGTAGTTCCTTTCATATACCTTGAGTTGTCTAGAAGTATAAGCTGTGATCTTACCATTTTGCATTGACACACAACCCAAACCAACACGGGAAGTATCACAATACACCACAGATCCCTCAAGCCCATCAGATAGTGACAATATAGGAGCATACACAAGGTTGTCTTTCAATGATTGGAAGCTCCTCTCACACTTATCGATCCAAACAAATTTAACCTTCTTTTGTGTCAATTTTGTCATAGGGGAAGCAATGAAGGAGAACCCATCCAAAAACCTTCTATAATTAGCCGCTTGACCCAAGAAGCTCCCAATATCCAATGGGGTCAATGGTTGAGGCCAATTTCTAATCACATCGATTTTCTTAGCATCCACTTTTATATCATCCCCTGACACCACATGATCCAAGAATGCAATCTCCTTCAACAAAAATTCAAACTTGTCAAATTTTGCATATAATTTCTCCTCCCTCAATCTTTGCAGCTCAACCCTCAAATGCCCCATATGCTCCTCCCTACTTTTTGAATGGATCAAAATACAATCAATGAAGACCACAAAAAGAAATAAAGGTAAGGTTTGAAGACCCTATTCGTTAGGTCCATGAAATGGTCAATGCATTGGTTAACCCAAAAGACATCACAATAAACTCATAATGCCCATATCTAGTTCAGAAGGCCCTCTTTGGAATATCAAACTCTCTTACCCTCACCTGATGATACCTGGATCGAAGATCGATCTTAGAGAAGATATCTATTCTTGATGATGGCCCTATTAAGTTACTAGTAGTCAATGCACATTCTAAGTGACCCATCCTTCTTCTTTACAAACAACTCCGGAGCACCCCAAGGTAATTTACAAGGTCTAATAAATCTCTTCTCAAACAAATCTTTCAATTGTTCCTTTAGCTCTTTCAATTCCATCGGGGCCATATGGTAAGGCAGAATAGAGATAGGTTGAGTATCGGGAAGGAGATCTATGTCAAAATTTATCTCCCTTTCGAGAGAGACATCGGGAAGGTTATTTGGGAAGACATCAAGAAACTAATTTACAACCTAGACCGACTCAATGGAAGGGACTTTGAACGCCACATCTTTAACCCTCACAAGATGATACAAACAACCCCTAGAAATCAACTTATGATCTAGGGAATTGAACCTTGACCCTATGGGTTCTACAATCAATAGAAGCATAGTAGGCATGCAACTAATCCATCCCTAGAATGACATCAAAATCAACCATGTCTAATTCAACAAGATCACAGGGCAACAACTTATGAAAAATACAAATTGGACAATTCCTATAAACATTCCTAGCAATAATAGAGGAACCAATAGGAGTAGAAACTTCATATGACTCATGAAACAACTTGGGGTCAACATGAAACTTTTTAGCAAAAAAGGGGTACAAAGGAAAGAGTGACACCTGGATCAATCAAAGCATATACATCAAAGTCAAATATTTTCAACCTACATGTAACAATATAGGGGACTTTACCAACCCCTTGCATCCCATATAGTGCATGAAATTTGTTGTGCCTTGGGGCACCACCTTTAGGACCACCTCTACCCAATGGAACCACATATGCACCCTGGACATTGCCACAGTTTCTTGGACAATCTATCTTCTTTTGACCAACCTTCCCACAATCAAAGCATACATTAGAACCCTTCAAACACGGGCCATTATGACTCTTCCGACATCTAGGGCACATATCCATAGGAGCCACACCACCAATATCTTGAGGCCTAGGGAAGTAATTGGTGAACCCCCTATTAGTAGAATGAGAAGGCCCTTGGCATTGAGAAAACCTAGTACCCTTTTGTTTACCCTCAAATTGGGCCTTCTTGGTCTCATGCCCCTTTCTCTTCCTCAGTTTCTCCTCCTCCATTTGCTCGATATACGTCATCAATCGATACAAGTCCATGACACTAATTAGCATAACAGACCAACATTCTTCACTCACCAAGTCAGAGACCCCCATTAACAAATTATTCATCCTAGATCTAGGATCGGCCACCAAATGAGGAGCATACTTTGAAAGTTGATTAAACTTAAGGGCATACTCCCACACGCTCATAACACCTTGTTTAAAGTTTATAAACTCTACCAACTTTGCTTCCCTAAGCTCAAGAGGAAAATACCAATTAAAGAAATCTAATTTGAACTCCTCCCAAAGCACCACATTACCAATCCCCTTCTTACCCTTCCATTGGTCATAACATATTTGAGCTACCCCTTTGAGTTGGTATGCCGCCAACTCTGCCTTTTCATTAGGCCCAACGCCCATAATAGATAAGATTTTGTAGACCTCATCAATGAACTCTTTTGGATCTTCATCCACCTTTGACCCATGGAAAATAGGAGGATTCATCCTCATGAAGTCGCTTACCGTAGTTCCTGGGGTAGTAGCATAAGGGGCTTGGGCCCCTTGATTGACTTGGTTGACCACCACTTGGGCAAGCATAGTGACAACATCCCAGAGCTCACTTGGTAGGTTTTCCCTCGATAGTTTGGGCCCGTCTTCCTCTAGTGTTTGGCATGATCTAGCATAACAAAAAACAACCATTAGGGGGGAGAAACTTACCACAACTCTTTAGCATGATTTAAAACATGAAGAAGGGAAACATTTCCTAAAATGCCTCATTGCCTCCTATTGATAGTCATGACGCGCTTCACAACCATGAATAGGACTCTAATCGACGCGGTGTGTTGGACTACGAGGATCTATCAATCTAGTGCCCTAATACCAAGTTTTTCATGACCCAAGCCTAGGGCCTAGACATGACATGGTGCAAGGGGAACACAAAGGGACCCCAAGCAAGCCTCGTAGAACATCATTACACATCCTTGGTCACGGATGCAATAGAAACAACATAAAAGAGTAAGAATAAGGGGCAACGGGACTAAGTGAAAAAGCTTGCACAACATCATAATCAGGAGACAAGAGTCAAGATCATATCATAGACATCAAGAACAATAGAGTTAAGGCTCTTAACATAGATACAAAACTTGTCCGATAAACACCTCTGATACATAGATAAGAGCGGGGGCTAAGACAAAGTAACCGAGCTCACTCTCATAGTCAAAGTAGAAAATAAAGAAGATTATCTCAATACATAGTAAGAGCAACATACACTAAGGTCCTCAAAGTGGATGACTTATGATAAGCTTGAGTAGTATCGATCTAGCCATGTGGAGGAGGAGGATGACCAACTTGGGAACCAGTCCCTACATGGTGATATCATGTAGGAAAGAGTATGCATCAGTATGTTTGAATGTACTAAGTATACAGAAAGCAATGAAACAAAAGATAGACATCATAATCTAAATGCATAGCAATAGGCAATAGACAATATATAACAGTATGGCATGTATGCTCAATGCTAAAGTAAAATATGCTTAATAACTCATGCTCATATAAGATATCATATATATAGAATAGACCAATCTAGATTTCCAAAGTACAAACCCCTTGGTAGGTTAGTGATGATGCCGCCCCATCACTTAGGTGGTGAAGCACTAACCTTTCACTTGGTTGGTGATGATTCTGCCCTATCACCTAGGTGGTGAAGTGCTAACCCTCCACTCAGTTGATGTATGCAAACCCCCAACTCAATTAGTAATGATGCTGCCCCATTACTAGGTGGTGAATTACTAAGCCTTCAGTCAGTTGGTGATGATTTTGCCCCATCACATCGGTGGTGAAATACTAATCCTTCACTCGGTTGATGAGTATAAACCCCCAACTCGGTTATCCGGGTTCCTCGGTTATCCGGGTTCCTGGACCTGTCAGATTGGGCGTGGCCTAATGAAACACTTTATATAAGATTGTCATATACATAAGCACATTTCATCGTCATAACATCAATCATATCATATCTCAAGCTTTGGACCTTCAGTTCCTCAAGAAACCATATCCAGACATTTTATCAAACACTTAGAGGGTGTGAAATGCTAGTATAAAATTGTGAATTATATAGATGAAATCATGCAAGAAAATCCTTTATATAACCATCAATCAACACCTTGCCGCACCTTCAAGAAATATACATCAAAACCCCTCATCAAACTTTATAATAGATCCAAGATTTATAGCTCAAAACATAGAAAAATAGTCACAACTATACATAGTTTTAACATAGTGTGCGATGAATTTCATAATAAGCAAGACCCATTTGTGAATCAACTTTAAATCATGAAATTTGAGTAAAAGGGGATTAGGGCACCATCGGTGGAAGAACCCAATGATTGAAACCCACATACCTTATCTTTGAAGAAGCTCTTGATGAAGATTGAAAATGGAGGCTTGAAGCTTCAAGGAAATCCTTAGTTTTGGATGAGGGTTTTGAGACTTGAATTTTGGACTGAAAATATGGCTAAGTGTTTGAGTGAGATTGAAAAATGTTTAGGATGATATGAGGGTGGAATAAGGCTAAGGATAGGTAAAAACATATTTGGGAACACTTGGGCCCAAGACCTTAAAGCCTTGGACCGAGATATAAATCACTGGAAACAAAATATATAGGTCCACGTTTGGTCCACGACAAGTCCGTTTCATGGAGGTCATATTAACACATGTCCGCAACAGTCGCGCATCGCGGTGTTATCACTGATCGATTTTAGATAAGAAAATTTTGAAAATTTAAATTGCTAATCGTTTACTCTAAAATCAGGGTTAAACCCTTTCCACCCAAATTTTGACCCCCTGAACAAGAATACAAAGCCAAATTTTTGATATCAGACATGAATTTTGAGATATATGAAATTTAAAATTCTGAGCATTTTGAGGAATATTTTCATGCACTTTTTAGGGTCGTTTCACCTCAAGGCAATTGAAGGTGCACAAAAGATACTATCTGACCTATGATCATAAGTTTTTGTCTATTGTGTTTGCCTTAAAGATTTGGAGATATTATCTTTATGGGGTTACATATTGACATATTCACTGACACAAGAGTTTGCAATATGTGTTTAGCCAAAAGGATTTGAACCTAAGTCAATGAAGATGGTTCAAACTTTTGAAGGATTATGACATGAGCGTGATGTATTACCCAGAAAAAGCTAATTTTGTGGCCAACACATTGAGTAGACTGTCTATGGAAAGCACTGCACATATTGGGGATGGAAAGAAAGAGATAGTTAAAGAATCACATCGTTTGGCCTATTTGAGTGTGAGGTTGAATAGATTAATAATGGTAGTGTATTGGTGTAAAATTGAGTGGAATCATCTTTAATAGAGGATGCGAAAGTGATACAAGAAATAGATCCTACATTGATTGAATTAAAGAAGTTGGTAGTTGATAAAAAGGTATAGATCTTCTCACAAGGTGGAGATGAAGTTCTACATTACCAAGGGCAGTTGTGTGTCCCTAATGTAGATGGCCTAAGGGAAAAGATATTTGATAAAGCTCATAAGTCTAAGTATTCTATGCATCCAAGATCCACCAAAGTATATAGAGACTTGAGAGAAGTATATTGGTGGAATGACATAATAAGGTGTGTGATAGGTGTGCGAATTATCAATAAGTGAAGGTAGAACAACAAAATTGGGTCGTTTGGCTCAAGATATAGAGATACCTACTTGTAAATGGGAGGAAGTGAATATGGATTTTATACGAGTTTGCCAATGACTAGAAAGCAATTTGACACAATATGGGTGGTTGTGGATAGAATGACGAAAACAATTTACTTTTCTCTAGTGAAAACTTCTTATGGTGCCAAAGAATATGCTAAGGTCTACATTCAGGAATGGAAAGATTGCATAAGGTGCCATTGTATACTATATTGGATAGGGAGCATAATTTACTTCTCATTTTTGAAAGTCATTCCAAAAGGGCCTTGGTATAAAGATGAAACTAAGTACCGCATTTCATCCTCAAGCAGATGGCCAAGCCAAAAGACTCCAAAGGAAGTTTGGATGATCACTTAAATCTCATTGAATTTTCTTATAACAATAGTTTTCACTCAAGTATTGATATGACATCGTTTGAAGCCTTGTATGGTAGGTGGTGTAGATCACCGGTGGGATGGTTTGAAGTTAGGGAAATTCCCTTAATTGGAGTAGATTTGGAACTTGATGCTATGGAAAAAGTGAATGTCATAAGGTAAAGGTTGAGGGCTACTCAAATTTTTCAAAAGTCATATGCCAATGTTAGGAGAAGAGAACGAGAGTTTGACGAAGGTAATTGGATGTATTTGAAGGTTTCACCAATGAAAGCGGTAATGCACTTTGGTAAAATGGATAAATTGAGACCTAGATATAGGGAACCTTATGTAGTTGTAAAAAGAATTAGAAAGGTAGCCTATGAGCTCGATTTGCCTATGGAGTTGTCTATGGTTCATCCACGTTTTTCATATGTCGATGTTAAAGAAAATGCATTAAAGGATGTGACTATTGAGGAGAATTTGACTTATGAAGAGGTGCCAGTGGAGATTTTAAATCGACAAGTGAAGAGGTTAAGAAATAAAGAGGTTGTACCAGTTAAAGTATTATGGAAAAACTAATAAGCTAGGAGTGCTACTTGCGAAGCTGAGCCAGATATGATGAAGTGCTATCCTTACCTCTTTCCTTCTATTCAAGCCTAAGATACCTAATATTCAGGCCTAGGTGCTTCTATTCATTGTAGGGGAACCCAATGAGTGGTAGATTGTCATCCCAATTTCCCTTGAATTCCAACACACAAGCCCTCAACATGTCCTCCAAAGTTTGAATTGTCCTCTCGGCTTGTCCATCAATTTGAGGATAGAATGTGGTACTTAACTTCACCTTTGTGCCAAGTCCTTTTTGAAATAATCTACAAAATTAAGAATTAAATTGTGTACCACGATAAGATATAATAGACATAGGCATACCATGTAATCTAACCAATTCCCAAAAAATATAACTTAGCATAATCCTTGGCATTGAAAGTAGTCTCCACCAGTAAGAAGTGAGATGGATTGGTCATTCTATAAATAATTGCCCATATTGAGTCAAATTGTTTCCAAGTACGGGGCAACTCAATCACAAAATCCATATTCATGTCTTCCTATTTTTGTAATGAACTTTCAAATCATTTCTATGGTTTTGAAATTATTTTGTTGATTTGAGCATGTGCATTGTGTCCTAGGGCCATTGGTGATTTGTTGGGATTGTTTGGATGGTTGTTGATTGGGTTACTTGGGAGTTATGTAGATTTTTCAGTTAACTGGGAAGTTATACCTGTCAAAAGAGTTTTTAGGTAAAGTCCTAGTAAGCACCTTCGGACTAGAATTCTGATGACTCCATTTGGTTTGAAATGGTCGAATTAGGCTAGGAGAATGTCCAATGCTATTATATCATGACTTACAAATTTAGCTGTCGGAACCAGTTTATAGTTGACTTAGTTTTTTCAAGAACCTTGATTTGGATGAGAATTTTTATATTGTGATTAGCTCTAGATTGTCGATTTTGATCTAGGATGATCCTTAGTTTGATACGAAGGACATTCCAATGTGATTTGACCCCCGAGGGATTTCCATTAAAATTTGTAAATAAGGAAGTGAGACCCTTACTATATTGAAGAAAACTCTGTTGGAAATTCTAAGCACATCATTTGATCCAAAACATCAAAATCCATATGATTACATAATTCATTTAAAAGAATCAGAGTCCAGATGAGCCTAAAACATAGAAAAAAGGTATTGGAAGGTTGCTGAAGGGAGAGGGGTGACATGGAATCTAGGGAGTGCTGCCACATGGTGGCACCAGATTACGCCATATGGCAGTGGCGTGGCAAGTGTTGTAACCTTTCTATATATGGTCTTTCTTTTTTCCAAGAAAGGAGATATAAAAGGCTACGTTAAGATTGTGCCTTGTTTTTGAAGGCATTTTATATTTGATTTGAGTGATTCAAAATGCTACGCTGTATGAAATATTTTTAAAAGCACCTTGGTGGTGTTAGAATTCAATTTTAACGCGTACTTTAAGTTAAAAACGTTATTTTTCACTGGTTATATATTGACAATGAGTGAAAACTTTACATTGTGATATCTCGGTAATTTTTGGATAGAATTAAATGAAATTATCTGAATTATTTTATTTTCTGAGATGAATGTTGTGATATGTTTGGATTTTGTTAATTTGGCAGTACTTTTGAGGAATTTATTAAGTAAAAAAATATTTTTTGATAAGAAATGCAACTTTAATTTTGAGTTGTTTCTTTGTCTTCTAGGATGTATTAGGGGCTAATGTAAGGGTCTTTTTATATAGGCTGGTTTGGTATTTTGGGCATGGGCCCTATTTTTCCCTGTTTTAGTCATAATTGATGTAAATTCATTGATTTTTTAAGATTTTACAGGCAAATTAGCCATAATAATCTTGTGATTTATGTTTTTATAGCTAAGCAGCATTAGAGATGATAAGGAAGGAAAAAGCACAAGTGGACTAATAAGGAGCACAAGGGACTGCCTTCAAGGTAGGCTAGACTTTCTTTACCTCTAGATTGAGTCGAAATGTGTAGTGAGAGCCTATTCGTTCCTTGAGGTTCCTGAGTAAAGCATGTATGTATATATGTATATATGTATGTATGTATGTGTATATCTATTTACAATGCTGAGACTATGATTATTGTTTGGACTCTATGATACCTAGATCGGTTCTGTTAGCTGGTTTTAACATTGTTTGGGCTGTGTATGCTTCTTATAAGGAATGTAAGGGTATGTTAGCGTATGACACAAGTACGTTAATCAATGATGCTACTTGTGTAAACAAATTAGACTATTGGAATGTTGGGTTGACTTGCTGGGCCCTCTGACACAGAAACCTAAATTATGTTGTTGTGATTTTGATTGTGATTGTAATTATCTTTAACCTATATATATTCTAATTAAATTCTAAAAAAAGCTATACTTGATCATTAGAGATTATGATCATAGATTAGGCTCTATAATAGTTATATATGTTATACTAGCTGGTTAACTTATTAAAGATTAAATGTAAGTTACGTCACATGATTGGTAGGGACACCTATCTTGACTTTGTTTACCTGTGTGAGTAGTCTAGTGCTAATGCTATGTAGTGAGCATATGTTACATCTGGCTGGCTGTACTTAATATGTGTCGTATATCATAATGTGTGACAATAATCATTGTATTGATTACTATACAAGTTGGAATTACTATAGTATTTGAGTTTTGACACAGTTGAACTATGGAAAGGCCTAGTAAAGGCTTGATATGGGCTAACGCCCTGTGATAGGTATGTATTCATCAGTCTTAACGCATATCTTTATGAATGTGTAGCCTGATGCTACTGAGATATGTTGGTTGTGAGGCATTTGGTGATTATATGTCGTACTGTGGGCTGACTCTGATATAGATACGATCTAACAGGTCAATTCGTTCTTGATACCTGTGATATAGCCGGAATGTCGATTGATTCTTGTATAGATATGACTCTGCTGGGCTTGGTTATTCTAGATACTTATGATACACATATGATTGTCCATGGTTACTCTGAGTACTTGTGACTGACTGGATTGTGGCATACTTGGCCTTAGTTGGGCATGACTCTAGATTGATCTATGTTATTTACACTCTTGTTTACTGCTATTAGTCATTGTGCACTAGTTCTTCTTATCTGATGCTAGGATACCTATTATTGTCATAGAGAGGTGACAATTATGGTTGTTTGAGTTGTGTGATTATCATCTTAAGACTCAGTATGACTTCAGAGGTTCTAATTTGGGTAGACTGGTTGAGTGGGTGACTATCCCTATGCTTTGAGTCCTGGATGACACTCTTTGGGCTCCGAGACTCAGTGGCTACGTTCGAGAGTATAATTTCTGGTTGACTCTCCTAGTGGTCTGAGTCCTAGTGGCCATATTCTAAGAGTTTTGAGTCTTATATGCCGATTTTGAGGGCCAAGCATGATATTTTAGGTCGGGAAACCTATCAATTACATTTCGAGTCTGAGACCTATTGATTATATTTGGGGGATTCATCTCACTGTTGTGTGTGTGCATATATGTTACGCTCCATTTTTTCTCGCGAAAAGATGAAAATCTGGACTACGTCATGGCATCGACTCTTTTTGGATTTAAAATTGAAAATGATAAAGAAGAGTCGCCACCTAATGAGTTAAAGTGCATTAGGACACCACTCTAGCCTAAAACTAACTCTAAAGGTCTGAATCACCATAGAAAGGGAAAGGGTTCCAGTTACCTCGAAAGGAAGGTGTTAGGCACCCTTCAAGGTCTGCAAATGCGGGTCCCCACTGTATCTTGCATTTATGTGGGGTTGCAAATAAAGGTCTATTATTTTCAGAAATATTATCCTAATTAATTCTAAGCGTTAGATAAACAAATAGAAGAGAAAGTAAACAAATAAACAATGATAGAAAAATAAATCTAACTATCTCAAACAATTTAAAACGACAGCAAACAAAAGAAGGAAAAGTTCAAACAATATATAATTCCACTCAGATTAGTTTACTCAGCTTTCACTTCGGAAGACAAAATTGTCATTTTTAGGAAGCCTAAGTACAAACCATGGTTTATCCTAATAAAGATCGAGTTTAGAGTCATCATTTTGATGGTCCTATATATCTCTATCTCCCTCCTAAATTGATTAATCTTGAGAGCGCACTAAAAAAATGCAAAATACTATTGTTCCTTAGGGTGGCTATCATCCCTTCTATAGTCCAAGAGACATTGGATGTCTAATTTGGATGGGTTCTAGACTTAAATAAAACATAGGACTCCTATTAGACTCAGCATCATAGTGAAAAATTTGGGACGAGTAATTTGCAAGCAGAATTTCATATCAGCCTCTCAACATATTTAAAACACAAGTAAAGGTGCAAGGACTTATTAAGTGTGTGCAATAAAAATATTTAAAATCTTAGCAAAAGATTGTTAGTTACTTATAGAAAATAATAATGATAATAAATGAAGCATGATTTAAATATGTGATGATATTTGAAAATATTTTTTTCAAACATATTAAAGACATTTAAACTAAGTCATATGGTAAGAGTATTCAGAATCATATGAACAATATATTTAAAAGTTTAACATGACATACTAGAATATGGACATGATCTAAATAATACACCTTTTGAAAAGTTTATTTTATTATTATTATCATCATCATTTTGTTAAAGCTCATGGATGCAATATGCTAAGGATCTTTAAAAACATGACCCTGATTTAAATGATACAATATGTCAAAAATCATTAAAGCTTACAATACATTCCAAATTATAAAGTCATGATTACTTAAAAATGCTTAAAATCGGATAAAATGTGTTTAAATATCTAAACTCTTTTTTAGACATAATTTTCATATATAAGTTAAAAATACTTATAAAGGGTAAACACAAAACTCACATATTAAACAATATCTCGGACTTGACAAATACACTAAAGCTTAGAAATTAATAGAAATATTTGGTTCAAAATGGTCTTAAAACAAGGGTTTTACAGATAGAAACCATATTAAAAATTAAACTACTATGTTCACATAATAAGAAGTAAATATCAATAAAAATTAATATGGCAAAAATCTTTACTCTGAAAAAATTATTTAATAATTGTGGTTAACCAATTAATCTTAATAAGCATATTTTCTACCACACATATCATATAAGAAAGAAAAGTAAAAAATAAATAACAAAAAATAAGTAGCACGTACCCACACACAAATCAATACAAACCCCAAATTTTGTTAGAGAGTGTTTACAATTATTACAAGTCAAAAATAAATGTTGAAAAATAAGAGCATATAAAACATTAAACAGTAAAGAACGCAATTTGAATCTCATCCCGGTGAACTCTTCAATGTCTTGAATTGATTCAAAAAATCCTGCTAAAAAAACAAGCACGGTTACATAGATAAAACAATTTTAAATAAAGTTTCACCTAAACTTGGAGCAAACGAAACAAACAAATGGAAATGAGAGGAGAAGTTACTGTTCACCTTTTTCTTTCCAAAATATCTTTTCAAGAGTAACAAGTGTATGTATTGAATGAAAAAAAAATGTTTGCAGAATTGTGTTTCTCAGGACTGTGTTGGGAGAAGAAATATAAAGTATTTCGAGTCTATATTCAGTGAAAAGATGCCCTTTTTATATGTTGAATATGGAACAACAAATTGAAAGGAAAAAATCAATCAACGAGAAAATATCAATCAAGGCTAGAGATCGAATCAATTTTGCGAATTTTATCCACAATAGGACAAGTAAGAATCTAATCATATTCAAATAAAGTAATAAAAATCAATCAATAGATTAAAGTTACATTGACTAACGGGGATGATAGTGAGGGAGTACAAATTCTATCCAATTTTATTAGAGTAATAAATTAATTAAAAGATAATCAAGTAAAAAACTCTAATTTACAACGGAACTTAAGAATTCTGGTGCGAAAATTATGCCAATGAAGATTTACATAAACAATATAGCAAGGGACAATTAGTAGGATGCATACAATAGGAATATTCTGAGTCTAACAAATAATAGGGGTAGGAATATTCTGAGTCTAACAAATAATAGGGGCTCTTAGAGAGGGACAACCATCAAAGGTAAAATCAAACAACAAATTGTACGCAGTCATAAACCTATTCACGACAATTTTTCATAGTAAGAGCAAAAGATATGAATACAGAATTAAGGTATGGCAAATCTCAAAACTGATTACCCAACCTATCGAATTAAGCCTAAATTGTATTGAACATGATTTATGCTAGTTGTTGTCACGACCCAAGCCCAGAGCCTAGACATGACACATTGAACAAGGAACCCGAAGGAACCCCAAACAAGCCTCATAGCATATCATTACATATCCTTGGTCGCAGAAGCAATGTAAAACAACATAAAGTAAGAATAAGGGGCAAAGGGGCTAAAGGATATCTCACAAAACATCATCAATAAGAGATACGGAGTCAAAGCTCATGACATAGATACATAACTTGTCAAGCAAACACCTTTAAATACATAGATAAGAGCGAGGGCCAAGACAAAGTAACCGAGCTCACCCTCATACTCAAAATAGCATATAAAGTAGAGTGTCTTAATACAAAGCAAGGGAAAACATAGATCAAGGTCCTCGAAATGGGGACTCACCAACTAGCTTGAGTAGCACCGAACAAGCCATGTGGAGGAGGATGGTCAACTTGGGCTCCACGACATAATGTAGGCAAGAGTATGCGTTAGTACGTTTGAATGTACTAAGTATGTAGGTTGCAATGCAACCAGAAATAGGCATCGTAATCAAAATTCATAATATTAAGCAATAGGCATAATATAACAATAGGACATGTATGATTAATGCTTGTCTAAAACATGCTAAAGTAACTCATGTTCATATATGACACATATGTGTAGAAGAGACCAAGCTAGCTTTACAAGGTATAAACCCCTTGGTGGTATAAACCCCCCACAAGGTTGATGATAATCACACCTTATCAACACTATAAGGAAGTATAAACCCCTCGCATGGTTGATGAATAGAAACCCTTAACATAGTTATCCAGGCTCTTGTCCCCCCGGAATAGGTATGGTCTAATACACCACATTATATAGAGTACATCATGCACATAAGCTCATTTCATCATCATATAGTTAATCATATCATATCTCACACTTTGGAGCTTAATTTCCATAAAAAACCCTGGCCGGGCATTTTATCAAATACTTGGGGGGAGGGGGAGCAATGGGGGTAAAAGACCATGCAATTTAGAGATGAAATCATGCAAGAAAATCTATTGTAAAACCATCAATCAACACGTTGCAACACCCCAAAGACATTCACATAAAAAATTCCTCATCAAATCTAACATTAGATCCAAGATATAGAGCTCAAAAACATGCTAAAACAACCATACTTTCATGAACTCAAATCACTATGCAGTAAATTTCTTAATATACAAGACCTACATGTAAAATTAACTTTAAATCATGCAATATTAGTAAAAAGGAGGTTAGGGCACCATTGGTGGAAGAACCCAATGGCTAAAACCTACATACCTTACCTTAGAGATGAACTTGGTGAAGATTGGAGATGGAGAGGTGAAGCTTGAAGAAGAACCTTGAAGGAAACCTTATCTTAGGAAGAGGGTTTGGGACTTGAGTTTGGGGAATGAGAATATGACTAAGTGTTTGAGTGAGTATTGGGAAATGTTTAGGGCAGTATGAGGGTGAAATTTGGCTAAGTATAGGTAAAAATACGTATGAGAACTTTTAGGCCCAAGACTTAAATTCTTGGACCAAAGCTGAAAAATAGCGTCCAAAATAACATAGGGGCACGTCGCGGAGTTGTGGCAAAAATCCCACTGGAACTTGCATTCTTGAAATTTCATAATTGCTGAATCTTTTCTCTTAAATCGGGGTTTAGACACTTTTCCACCTAATTTGGACCCCTTGAACAAGAATCTGAAGTCAAATTTTTGAAATAATGAATGAATTTTGAGATATGTGAAAATTAAAATGCTGGGCATTTCGAGGCATGTTTTTGGGAACTTTTTGGGGTCGTTATAATATCTTCTCCTTGCGAATATTCATTCCTGAATGTGAAAGAGATGTACAAGACAAGAGTGAACATCAACAAATCAGCGCCAACAAGAATGCAACATAATATGTAAAATACCATTTTCAAAGTCTCAACATAAGTGTAAAACCATCATAAGTTTACCAACTTAAACATGAGCGCATATAAATGACTTAGGGGCTGAAATATGAGACTTAAAATCACATAGGGGACTTAATATTAGTACCTTAGGATTGAATGGTGTGGAAAAGATAAGGATACCTCTTTTGCATGTACGCTTTGGCCTCACATGTAGCACTTTCAACTTGTTAGTTCCTCCAAAGGACCTTAACGGATGCCATCTCTTTGTTCCTCAATATCTTTACTTGCCTATCCAAGATCTGAACTAGAACCTTCTCATAAGTCAAGTTTTCCTCAACATCTACAACATCAAGAGGGACAACGACATTAGGATCACCAATATATTTCCTCAACATAGAGACATGGAACACCGGGTGAACCAAACTCATTTCACTAGGCAACTTCAACTCATAATCTACCTTGCCAACCCTCTCTATCACCTCATAAGGACCAACATATCTTGGACTCAACTTCTTCTTATTACCAAAACGAACTACACCCTTCATTAGAGAAACCTTCAAATAGACCCAATCACCCACTTGGAATTCTAGATCTTTCCTTGTTACATCCACATAAGATTTTTAACGAATTTAGGCTATCCTCAACCATTTCCTAATCATCGTAAGCTTCTCAAGAGCCTCCATAACTAGATCCATCCCCAATCAAGACACCTCTCCAACCTCAAACCAACCCACTGGTGATCTATAATGTCTCCCATAAAAAGAGCCTCAAATGGAGCCACAACGATACTAAAATGATAGCTATTGTTTTAGACAAACTGAATCAATGGAAGATGATCATCCCAGCTACCTTTAAACTCCAACACACAAGCCTTAAGATTATCATCAAGTGTTTGAATGGTTCTTTCAGCTTGGCCATCCATTTGAGGGTGGAAGGCCGTACTAAGTTGAGCTTTGGTACCAAGACCCCTTTGAAAAGACCTCCAAAAGTGTGAAGTGAATTGTGCACCATAATCCGATATGATAGATAAAGGAACCCCATGCAACCTCACTAATTCATGGATGTATAACCTTGCATACTCTTCAACAGCATATGTAGTTTTAACCGGTAGAAAGTGAGATGATTTCATCATCCTATCAACCACCACCCATATAGAATAGAAACCTTTTATAGTCTTGGGAAACCCAACCACAAAATCCATATTAATCACCTCCCACTTCCAAGTGGGAATCTCTATGTCTTGGGTTAGGCCACCCAGCCTTTGATGTTTGGCTTTGACTTGTTGGCAACTATGGTAAACGGATATGAATTTAGCAATGTCCCTCTTCATGCCTCCCCACCAATACACATCCCTCAATCTTTATACTTTTTGGTGAAACCGGGGTGAATAGAATAAGAAGAATTATAGGCCTCATCATGGATCTTCTCCCTTAAACCATCAACATAAGACACAGATAACCTACCTTGGTACCTAAGGGCACCATCTCTCCCTTGGAAGAAAACCTCTAATTTGCCCTCTTTTACCAAAGCCTTCAATTCAAGCAAGGAGAAGTCAAGATCTTATTTTTCTCATCAACCAATGAAGATTTAGAACCATCTATAACAACAACACCATTACCCACATCTTCCAACCTAACCCCTAATCTAGCTGATGTATGTACCTCCCTAGCCATCTCTCTATCACCACCATCTACATGAGCTAGGCTACCCATGGACACCCGTCTCAAAGCATCTGCCACTACATTTGCCTTATCCAGATGATAATGCACACTCATGTCATAATCTTTGAGAAGTTCTAGCCACCTTCTTTGTCTTAAATTGGGATCTTTTTTAGTGAAGAAATATTGGAGGCTCTTATGATCGGTGAAGACATCCACATGCACTCCATACAAATAATGACGCCAAATCTTTAATGCAAAAACCACAGTGGCAAACTCTAGATCATGGGTAGAATAGTTCCTTTCACGCACTTTGAGTTGGCCAGAAGTATGAGCTATGACCTTACCATTTTGCATAAGTACACAAACCAAACCAACTTTACATGCATTACAATACATAACAAAACCCTCAAGCCCATCCGGTAGTGGCAATATAGTAGCAGACACAAGCCTATCCTTCAATGTTTGGAAGATTCTCTCACATGCATCAATCCACACAAACTTAACCTTTTTTAGAGTCAATTTGGTCATAGGGAAAGCAATTGAGGAGAACCCATTCACAAATCTTCTATAGTAACCCGCAAGACCCAAGAAGCTCCTAATATCCGATGGGGTCAATGGTCTAGGCCAATTCCTAATTACATCATTTTCTTAAGATCCACTTTTATACCATCCCTCGACACCATATGATCCAAGAATGCAACCTCTTTCAACCAAATTTCATACTTGTCATATTTAGCATACAATATCTCCTCCCTCAACATTTGCAACACAACTCTCAAATGGCCCATATGCTCCTCCATACTATGTGATTAGATCAAAATATCATAGGGTCTCTAACGGGGAAGTCCATAGAATTAGTAAAATGTTTTCGGCGGAGGCATATTAATGTAGCGTGTGTCCAAGAGACTAGGTGGGTGGGTACTAAGGCTCGGGATGTGGATGGGTTTAAGCTGTGGTACTCGGGTGGTACTAGAGGTAGAAATGGTGTGGGAATCCTGGTAGACGAATCTCTTTGGGATTTCGTGGTCGAGGTTCGGCGGGTTAACGATAGGATTATGTTTATCAAACTAGTGGTGGGAAGACTGGTTGTGAACGTTGTCAGTGCTTATGCGCCCCAAGTAGGTCTTGATGGGGAGGCCAAGAGGTGTTTTCGGGAGGATCTGGATGAGGTCGTGCGAGGTTTTTCGGTGACTGAAAGGGTCTTCATTGGGGGTGACTTTAATGGGCACATTGGGGCGTCTAGTAGTGGGTTCGAAGATGTGCATGGGGGCTTTGGATTTGGTGAAAGGAATGATAGTGGGACCTCACTCTTGGATTTTGCCAAAGCCTTCGAGTTAGTGGTTGCTAACTCGTGTTTCCCGAAGAGGGAAAGCCACTTGGTTAC
>JAOTQR010091688.1:0-32495 GCA_025774065.1 Solanum ossicruentum
CTTTTGTTATACTCATTGGGCTGAAAGTGTAGCCCATTTATGATGCTAAAACATGGGCCAAAGTTACACCCTTAACATAGACTTCATTCGTAATTGAACTTGGACAAATTCGACGTAGAGCCTCGTCTCCGTTTAGCTAGCAAGTAGGTGATTCACCTGCTAGCTTGCTAGCACCTCAATTCTCTCACTTCATTTAAGGTCGTAACTTAATTCAACACAAAACATTTATACACTCGACCCTCTTAAGCGTTAGACACACATATAACCTATTAACACGAGGTTCAAGCACTTTTTAAGAATTAACGCTAACTTGACCAAACCATGTCATGTTTCATTTGCATTGTGCCAATATTGTAAGGATGTGGGGTGTTACAGTGATAAAATGGAGTTGTATCACTTTAGGACTTATAGGCTTGTAACATAAGGTCAGGGTGCTCTTGTGTGGTATTTTGGGAAAATAATGACTAAAAGCTATCCTTGAACCATGTTTACTAACACTTTTTGCTTTCATAATCCAACCCTTTCTAATCACTCCACCCTTATTCTCTTGTTTTGAACTTTTTCTCGAGTGCTTTCTTTCTCTTTTTCAATTGTACCTCGATTTCAAACTCATTTTTGCTACTTTTTCTCAATTCAAGGCACTTTTCTTTTCTCTTTCTTCACCTGGTTCATGCATTTTCATTTATTTCATGATTTCCCAACTAACCACCTTATTATTATTACTTCACCAACATAAAGGCCACCTTTAACTTAAGCTTTTAGCCTCAGATGAAGTACACAATATCTATGCCTCAAACTAGGGCCACTAACTGCAGCCACCCTCAACTTAGGCCTTTGGCCTCAATCAAGGTTCACATGTTCAAGGATAGACTAAGGCTCATATCAAGGTATTTCATCAAATAACGTTAAGCTAGCAAGGTATCAAGAAAGAATGAGTACATGAAAAACTCAAAAGTTTGGAACAAGGGATTCACTAGCTCATCAGGTGGGTCATTTAGCCCAAAAGTGGTTTCACTCAAATAACAAAAGGATAAGATCCTTTCTATATCCACCACATCACCAAACCAATTTCAAAGTAACAAGGAAGATTCTGGTTCCATACAAGATGCATGAATGCAGCAAAATAAGCTCACAACACATATGACAATTGCATCCACAATCAAGTATAGACTCATAGGTCATGTTTTCAGTCTCAGCTTACCTTCACAATATCAGAACAAACATTGACAAATACTTAAAAATGCATGAATGGATCAATAATCACAACCTCAAAAATTTTGAGGGTATCTAATTTTTCATCAAAACATTAAAAACACAACTAGAATTGTGTATATGCCAATAGATAACACTACTATAAATTTACCCATTATCTACACTACCTAAACATGTAGGTTCAATAGAAAAGTAAACATCCACAAGGAAAAACAAGCACGGGTAGAAAACCTTGGGATTAAAAATAGGAGAAGTTATGGACTTGAGGCTACTCAGGCTTCATTTTAATCTATAACTTCCCACACCCCACCAAAATAGGATACTTTGTCCTCAAAGTAAAAAGACAAGAACGAAAACAAAACATGATAATATAGAAATATATACACACATCCATTAAAAATCAAAAATTAACATCCAAAGTATAAGTAAAAATAACATACAAAATTAAAATATTTAAACACAACCAAAAACCAACATAATAAAAAGATTGTCTGAAAAGAGAACAAAGTATCCAACATGACAAAATGAGAACTGGGGTCAAAAGAAGTCAAACATCATGGTATATCAAGTACCGGTTTCTAGTTGGTCTGTGGGATACTGTGGATGCCTCTCCTCTGCAGTAGTACTGGAAGTACCCTTTCCAGATGGGGTGTACTATGCTTGATCTCTCTAAATAGCCACCAACAAAAGTGACTCCTAAACTACGTCCTCAAGTATGGGCTCCTCCTCCTATCTCGACTTCTTCGGGGTCGGCTCTGGGTCATCACTCTGCTCAAGGGGCCTCTTCGCACGGGTGTCCGAATGGTCGGTGAGCCAATCAAATGACTTATCACCTACTGGTGCTACCTCTGGGGATGGAACAGGGGTTGCCAACATCTGTAATAAGCCGGCCTTGAATTTGGCCAACTCATCAGTAACCACACTCATGTCGACAGGCCTAGCTCCCTCAAGCCTCTTATGAACTCTAGTCTCAAATGCATCGATCCAGGCATCCACCGCTCGGACTCTCTCATCGACTAAGTCTTGGGTGAATGTCATCATCCTCCCTTCACTCTCGAAATGTCTGATTAATCAATGATCAGACCCGTGCTGACAACTCATGTAGCCTGCCCTCTGCTACAACCACAGTGCATAATAAAGCCTGAAATGTAATAGAGAAAAGAGGGTCTACCTGTAAAGTAGATGTTGCTAGTACTGAAATGCTAGAGGATGGTTTAGACTTGATCTTAAGCGCTGGTGTAGGCTTTGCAGTAGTCGGAGTCATCCCGATAGTAGTTGGAGGCGAACCTAGGATCTGATGCTCTGTCGGGAATAGCTTTGGGATAGTTGGAGGAGCTGTTCGTGGTAAGGCCACCGGACTCTCATCAGCCTTTATCAGGCTAGGATCTATAGTGTGTGTGGCCTTTACATGAGGATTTTGGTGAGGATCGATGGGAACACCTGCTACACTGCATAGTTGATGGATCAGAATTGGGAATGATAGTGAGGTGCTCATCCGAGCTGCAGCCACATGAATCTGCTCCGAAATAATTCGGGCCCAATCTATTACATAGCCAGGTAGAATGTTGGCCAATAGTACAACTCTCTAAAGGGTGATCACATTATCCGTAAAGGTTGGCCTAATGCGCCAACGGATAATGGACCACCACAACTTGGCTCGGAATGAGAGATGTGCTTTAACTATAGGACCTGCGTGGTTTATGACCCATGTCGGCTAGACACCCTCCTCGCAGATTTGACTAACTATCCATCGTAGCAACTCTGTCCTGGCCCCAATGACCTTCCCAGTCACCGCTCTCCTCATGTTATTAATACGACTATCATACTCCGCAATAGAATGAGGTACTCTATAAGAGCGCCCAAACTACACTCATTGGGTCGTCTCCTTCGAGATATCAACTTTCCTCCCCTGAACTGTCATAACCCGTAGCTTCAGCTTCTTAATTGCCCTTTTGTTCTTCGGCAACCCCTAGCGAAGTGTAGCAAGATATGCCGCATAGAACTCATAGACTATGTAAGGGGCATATTTTCCCAGTTGCTGTGTGGTCCACCGTGGTCCACGCTCATCCAATCCAGCATCCATTCTGGGTACTCTATCAAAGCCTGAGGCATTCAATTGAGACTCCTAATGAAATTGGCAGATCGTTTTGCCTTGTCCCTTAGGCTCCAACCCCTGGTCGTATATTTTTTTCATCCCTGGGATGCACCATCTGTTGTCGGCTAGGGGTTGGGACTAGACTTCCTCCTGCTGGGTTTGGGAGGTTTTTTCAGACTCTGACTCAGAGTCAGAATGTGGGGGAGTCATCTGTGGCAAGCTACTATCTGACCCGTCCCCGTTACCCTGTTGTTCCTCCTCTTCATACTGGGAGGAACTGCTAACATCCATGGGCGTCTGCGCTGTAAGTACCCAGGTTTGGTGTCTATTGGCTTCTGGGTCTACACTAACGCTGTGGACTTCCACAAAGCCCTTTGAATGCTCGGTCTCAGAGGATTCATCCATCAACCTCTGTTGGAGAGTTCAAATTGCACATTTATCTTTAGGGGGCATTTATCTACAAACAAACCACAAAGCAACATGTAAGTTCAAGATGTTTGATCTATCAAAACGCATAACAAAGAACAAGAAACAAAAACAAATCATAAATATTCACTGATGCAACTGCAGGGTTGTAGCTACGAGTGCAGTTACGACTCGTAGGGTGATCTATGAGTCGTATACTAGCCTCATAGAACTAGTAATCCTTCAAAAATGCTTTTTGATCTTAGATATAAGACACACTTATGACTCGTAGGGTGACTTATGAGCCATAGTCTGGGTTCATACCGAATTCCAGAAACATTTTCAAAAACTTAGGAAATCTCACGAGACCCTCACTACGAGTTGTAGTAGGAACTACGAGTCGTAGCAGGAACTACGAGTCGTATGTGTCTCATATAAGAAACATGAAGGAACCACAAATGAGTGATTCTTGCTACGAGGGACCCTTATGACTCATATAGGGACTTATGAGTCGTAAGAGTGCCTCGTAGCTGACTGCAGATGTAGTGCCTAACATTTTCCAACGCAAAGCAACTAATCAAACACACAATCAACACTCTTGGCACACAATAACATCATCAAATACTTAGCATATAATCAATTCTATACTATCATCAGGAGCTTAAGACAACCATCATCCCTAAGAGCTCAATCTAGTTCCACACTACGTCAAGCATAAAAAAAGTAATAGACATTCAAAACTCATTCTTGACATCTATAAACATTCCATAGGAATGCAATTCCCATACATATCAGTTCAATCAAATCCCACAGGTTAAGATATGTAAAACACACTCCCACTTCTTAAATTCCAATTTTGACAATAATTTAGACCGTGAATGAGCAGCAATCACACAATATATCCCATGAATGACAAACTTTGTATTCACAAGCACCTGCTCAAGAATTTCGACAAGATTTGATTCAAAAATCACTTCTTCAAAGCAATCAAACCCTAGGTTACAAGCCTAGTGCAATAATTACTATATGGCATGATTCAACATGATTAAACAAAGCACACACTCATATAATGAACAAACTCACCACAAAAGATTTCAAAACTTAACCATGGAGCTTACCAATCGATTGGAGAAGTAAACCAAAGCAAAGGAAATTCAAAACCACGCCAGAAACCCTAAGAATAATGGCCTCACAAGAATCTTAACCGCAAAATGATGTGTGTCGCTGTGATGTTGGTCGGAAAGGGAGAATATGGAATGAATTTGGGGGAAACTATTGATTTTTAGGGTTTATACTCGATAATAGGGGTCAAATGTGATTTTGACCCCTTATATAAGCAAATCGGGTCGACGTTTAAAAAATCTATAGATCGGCGCTACAAGACATCGACTACGAGTCATAGGCTATCCTATGACTCGTAGGTACCAGTCTCGTAGCAGACCCAACACGTATAAGAATTTAGAAATTATACCTGGGTACTACGAACCCCTTTTGTGACTTGTAAAAGAATCTACGAATCATAAGGTTGGCTCGTAGTGTATGTGCAAACTTCTGATACTCAGTGATTCTCTCGATGATGTATGACTACGAGTCATAATGAGCTGCTCCAAGTGTCATTTTTCAGATCTTCACTTCTTCGATTTTGCACCTGTAAACCAAATCTCAAAACACAACAATTTCCAAAATATTACAACTGCACCAATGTCTTTCAATCATAAAAACAAACTCACACCTTCTACCTAAGAATCTCAACAACCAAAAATAATTAAAAGTAGCCAACAATTATAAAAAATGCTTGGGTTGCCTCCCAAGAAGCGCTTTATCTAGCGTCGTGCCTCGACTTTGTCATCTTTCTTCATCAACTATAATCGAGGGTCCATACCTCACTCTTGCACTCATCTGGGTTTTTCATGGAATGGCAAATATCGAAGACGACCTTTGTGTCAATAACCCTAAACCATAGATGACCTGAATCCATATACACACCAGGGCTCTCTCAGTGGCTATAAATGGTCTCCCCAAAATGATGGGCACCTCAAAATCAACTTCGCAGTCAAGGATCACAAAGTCTGCCGAGAAGATGAATTTATCCACTTTAACAAGCACATCTAAACTCTGGCTTTTTAATGGTTCGATCTGCCATAAGCAACCTTATTCTTGTCGGGATAGGAGTACCAAGGCCAAGCTTTTTGAATACTGCAAAAGGCATGAGGTTGATGTTCGCTCCTAAATCACACAATGCTCTTGCAAACTCGACATCACTAATAGTACATGGGATGGTGAATGCACCTGGGTCCTCTCACTTTTGAATAAGGAATTTGATCATAATCAGACTAAATTGTTGGAGTTCTTGTGAGAACTCTTGGCTCAGTGTGCATTTTTGGATGATTAAATCCTTCATATATTTGGAATACTTGGGAATTTTCTCTAAGGCCTCTAGAAGGGGAATGTTGGTAGAGAGTTGATTCAACATCGAGAAGAAGTGTTTGAATTTACCCTCCTCTTCCTTTATCTTAAGCCTTTGAGGGAAAGGAGGAGGGGGTTTGGGAATTGATTTCAATTTCTCATGCTTCCTTGTCTCTTCTTGTTTCATCCCAACAACGTTTGGATTTTCTCTCTCAACCACGACTTAACCACCAAGACCCTTCTAATCAACTTCATCCACAATTACCGGCATAAAGGGATCTACAGTGCTCTTGCCACTCCTAGTCATCACCGCTATGCAATGCCCTTCATTCTTTGGATTTTGAATCGTATTGCTTGGTGGGGTGCATTTTTGGCGTGATTCAATTGTGAAGAAACTTGTCAGAATTGTTACTCTAATTGCTTAAGTGAGACTCTATTTTTTGGTTAATACTTGAAATATCCTCTTTCATTCCCTTTAAAGTCTCATCTTGATGGTCAGCTTGCTTCAACAACTTTTCGAACATATCTTCAATCCTGGAGTTTCTTGACCCGATATCACGATTGTGTAATAGCACATAAAGACCATTCCTGTAGCCCTCTGTTCCTCACCACTCTGCGTCTGGCACTCTCTCTCTCATAGTATTCGCCTCGGCTATCTCTATACATCCCATCATGGTTAAAGTTCAGACCTTGATACGGAACCTCACCTCCAATATTCTGGATTTGACCTTGGGGGTTGTTCCAGAAACCTGCCACTTGGTTGCTTACAAAACATGCATCCTCATCAAAGAATGGATCATCATATGTAGGAGCCTTTGGAGGTTAGTGAGTGACTACCTTGACACTTGATTGATTTTGCCTTAAAACCAAGTCCATACTTGTACGAAGTTGAGCAAGTTGCTGCATGATCTCTTCATATACCTTTGCTTGCTCATTATTGGTGTTAACCACACAAGAAGGTTTCATCACACCTCACTCTCGTTGACCCCATGCTCTATTTCTTTTGACCACTTGCTCCATCCTTGTGGCTATCAATGTAAAAGGTTGGTCTAGGAACATTCCTCCCATAATTATATCGGCGCAAGCTTGACTATTCTCATTAAGCGCCTGATATAAAATTTCAACCAAGGCATCGTCAACAATTTTGTGATTAGGAACCATCCTTTAGCATTTAGTAAACCTCTCCCATGTTGTGATAATAGAATCACCCGGTAATTGTTCAAAGTTTTTGATTTGGTCCTTGAGCTTCAACTTCTTAGATCTTGGGAAATATCTTTCCAAGGAATACTCTCTAAAGTTCAGCCAACTTCTGATAGTACTCGGAGGAAGCTCAGACAATGATAAAGTTACATTGCCAGTCAATGATAGTGGAAACACTCTTATACCCATAGCATCAAGAGAATGGTTTTGTTTCCCCATAACACTTTTGCAAACAAACACCACATTTTGAAGATGACGGTGGGGATCCTCCGAAGGTAGCCCTGTGAATAGTCCGCAGTTTTGGAGCATTTGGAGCAATCCACTCGATATTGTGAATTTAGTATCTGCCGGTAAAGGAGGTAGTACTATAGCACCAGTAATGTCCATATTCATAGGGTTTAATCTATATCAATTCCATCTATAAGCATTTTCATTGAAGTCCCTAAGTTGTGGCCTGTTACCCCTTTTTGGTGGATTCTCCTCTCTTCCTATATCCTCGTTCGTATGCATATCCTCCTCAACCTCAATATACTCATTCACTTGAGTCATTCTTCTTGGTAGTCGATGGATCTCCAAATTGAGTGGAGCTAAAAGATTGCCTTGGCTCCTTCTGTTGGGCATACAACCTAGTATACCATGCAAATAAAATTAAACAACAAAAATAAAAGCAAAGTACAAAAGACTCTAGAAATCAACATTAGAACTAACTAATAGTGAAATCAAATCAAAACCTAGTTGTATTCCCCATCAACGACGCCATAATTTCTGATGATGTTCACGCTCCAATAAGAAAGCGGTCATCGTCAGCAATTAACCTAACCGAGGTTAGGGTCGAATCCACAGGGAACACAGGGCTTGATTATAAGAATTCACTACTAATCATTTCTAGTATTTTTGACTACAATCTCTAAAGGGAGGGGGGTTTGTGATTCAAAAACAAAATCAAACTACAACTAACTATAACGCGAGGAAACACTCTATTTTGGGGATAACTTGGGAATTGTGTTCCCCATAGTTCGTCAACTTGATTACCCTAGATAACATAATTACCATTGGTGATTTGTATGCAGGATGGTAACTTAGGTTCTTCTAGCCCTCTTGTAAAGGTGAAGGTCGAATTTCACATTGGCGCTTGGTCGACAACCATGATGTGCCAACTAACCGTTACCTATTGTCCCAGTCAATCTACCATTGGTCAAGCTGGGTTGATTAGATGAGAACACATCAATCAAATTTTGTCATCTACTTCCCTTTTCCTATTCGTCACTACCTTGATCGGGATCGTGATAGTAGGTGGGGTTTGGTATTGGCCACCACCAAACAACAATAAAAATGAAGGGAAATAGATAATACATGCAAAACCCCAACCATGGAAATGTAAGAAACCTAGGTCCTCTCAAGTTAACTACCCATGGTTCCCACAACCCTAAATTGTGGGTGCTTAGCTACTCATTGCTAAGGCAAAATACACAAGAATGCAAATAATAGACATAGTTGAGAGCTTTACCAATACCAATGAAGAAAACAGGCACCACAAGTTGCAAACCCATAAGCTTGATTGATCAACAATGAGTACACGACAAGATTTGGAATCCCCAAAATGGATTTTCCAAGAGAGAACAATAAACTACTCTAAAAAACTAATAAAAAATTCAAAATGTGATTCTCCATTGTCTACTGATCGAACTCTTTTTGAAAACCCAACTTAAACTATATATAGTATTTACAAAACAACCCAAGAATTTACACAGAAAAGACAGCTAGTAGTTGATAAATCCCATAGATATGACTCGTAGGATGACCTATGAGTCGTAGTTTGGGTCTCGTATCAGGTTCTTAGCATCTCGGACTAAACTGGTATGACTCATAGGTATGAGTTGTTACTTGAGCTACGACTCGTATATTGCTCTCATAGTCTTGGTCTTCAAGTGAAGGTCACTCCTATGAAGACATCCTATAAGTCGTAAGACATTACAACTCGTATAGGTGGACTTGTAGCAATAATCAGAGAGAAAAATTATGGCCACCACCAAAAAACAATACAAATGAAGGGAAATAGATAATACATGCAAAACCCCAATCATGGAAATGCAAGAAACCTAGGTCATCTCAAGTCAACTACCCATGGTTCCCACAACCCCAAGTTGTGGGTACTTAACTACTCATTGCTAAGGAAAAAAAAACACACAAGAATGCAAATAATAGACATAGTTGAGAGCTTTACTAATACCAATGAAGAAAATAGTCACCACAAGTTGCAAACCCAGAAGCTTGATTGATCAACAACGAGTACACGACAAGATTTGGAATCCGCAAAATGGATTTTCCAAGAGAGAATAATAAACTACTCTAAAAAACTAATAAAAAATTCAAAATGTGATTCTCCATTGTCTACTGTTCAAAATCTTTTTGAAATCCCAATGTAAACTATATATAGTATTTACAAAACAACCCAAGAATTTACACAGAAAAGACAGCTAGCAGCTGATAAGTTCCGTAGGTATGACTCGTAGGATGACCTATGAGTCGTAGTCGGGGTCTCGTATCAGGTTCTTAGCATCTCGAACTAAACTGGTATAACTCATAGGTACGAGTTGTTATTTGAGCTACGACTCGTATATTGCTCTCATAGTCTTGGTCTTCAAGTTTGGTCTATTAATTTTGCTATCTGATTATTGCTACAAGTCCACCTATACGAGTTGTAATGTCTTACGACTCATAGGATGTCTTCATAGGAGTGACCTTCACTTGGTAGATTTCTGAATTTTTTATCTCTGATTCTTCCTATGACACACCCTATGACTTGTAGCTTGAGCTACGACTTGGAGTAGGATTGTATGGCCTATGCTTCCGCAAAATCTGCAACTTTTCTTCAAAATCGTGCCAACCTAAATTTTCTATAAGATTAACACAAAAACACATCAAAACTATAAAAAGTCAGTTTAAGACCTGACAAAATCTCTTGTTTTAGGCACCAAATATCTGTATTTTGACAGCACATCAACCACCATGAGCACCACATCTCACCATACCATGACCTACTCTGACACCACCTCTCATAGCTTGAAGTGTGTCCCTGGGTACCAGTGTTGGAGCCAGATGAGCTGGTTGAGATCCTGTAGTATGAGTAGAAGGTACATGGTGAGAAGAATGATGAGCTAAGTGTCCAATCTCATCATAAAGATAACAAACCCCAGTCTCCTATCTCTGAGAAGGCTGCCCTAAAAAGCTACCATGCCTAGGTGCACTACCCACATAAGCAGATCTTGATCCATTAATGCTATGAGATGCTGTAAGAGATGCTTGAACTACCCGTCCCTAATGGCCCTGCCTATGAACCTCTCGATCCAGTGGCGGGTTCCCACTAAACTGTCCATTTTAACAGAACCTCTTTCCACCACCCTACCTTTTCTGCGTGATGCGCTCTACCATTTGAGCATGATCTACAACACTTTGAAAGGTGTCTCTAGCCAACACCAAGAAAGTTATAGCTTCATAAAGATACCCTACCAAGCCCTTGGTAAACTGTCAAATACTCTTGAACTCAATAGGAATGCTAGACAAGCATAAAATCTAGCTTCGTAGTCAGAAACAAATATAGATCCATGTTGTAGCCTATCAGACTCATCCTAGTAACTATCTCAAAAGCTGTAGGGCATGGATCTCTCTACAAATATCTTAGTGAACTATCCCTAGGTCATAGCTAGAGATCCAACAAGTCGATGAGCCACCACTAACCTACACCACTTCTTGGTAAGGCTTATGAACTGATATGAAGTATAGGCAACCCCATGTTCCTCAAGAGTAGGTAGGTTACATAGATAGTCCTGGCACTCTAATAAAAAATCATAAGCTCTATTGTGAGGAGTGTTATCAAATCACGGTAAAGCCAACTACACAAAGTTCTCAAATCTCTCCTGCACCATTATAGATATTGATGGGCTGGTAAAAGATGGTGAACCATAACCAAACTTTGAAATTAAGTAAATGAACTCATTCTAGATGCCTAAAGTTGAGTAATAACACTAACAGAAAGGCATGTTGGAGCTGAATAAGGACCCACATAAATCATAGCAAGTTTTGGTGGAGCACTAGAAGGACCAACCAATGTGGTAGAAACTGATATCTCAATAGTAGCTGGGGCCAGAGGACCTCCCCCTAATCTATCCATACCCTTAAAAGTAACTCCTGAACCGAGTATGTAGTCTCTGCAATTAAGGGAGGTGTAATAGGATCCACAGGCCCTTATAGCTCATGAACAAGATGTAGAGAATATTATCTAGTCTACCCTCGAGGTGAAGTTGCCCCTCTACCATGTTATCTGCCCCTGAACCTGCCCCAAACTCTACCTCAACCTCAAATAGGGGCCACATTAACTACCTCAGGCTCTCTCACTGATTGATGGGACCTAGTAGTCAACATCTGTGCAAAAAGAGTAAGACTAGACACTTTCAAAATAGGTAATACAAAGGAATGCACAAATGGAAGCAAGATGTGGAAACTCTTTCTTAACAAGTATTTTGTAGCCTCTCAAAGAAGGATGTGGACATCTATATACTGATCCGCGAGACTCTACTAGATACCCTACTCTTAAGTCACGAGCCCAACGAACCTAGGGCTCTAATACAAACTTTTCATGATGTAACACCCTAGATTCAGAGCCTATGAGTACGGGAAGATTGGCTTGAAAAATGACCAGGGTTCACTGTACGAGTGTGATATACAGCCCGTAGGAGGAGTTACGACCCATATGTGGGTTCATAGGTGGAGGGACTTGAGTTGAAACAAATTGGAGTTTTCAAGAAAGTGACCCATGACTTAACAGATGGCTCGTAAAAATGGATACGACCCGTAAGTAGTCCCGTGGAATGAGGCCAAGAAAATAAGAAAATTTGTCTAAGTATGGAAGGACTCTACAAGTCCAACCATGACTCATAAGTCCTTATATGGCTCATAAGATAGATCATGAGTTTCGGGCTAAAATTAATGGTTTCTGGATCTTTGCTTACAAACAACAGTACGACTAATGCTTCTTTGTATGACTCGTACACTGATTTTTGTCGTTCAGACTGCTGGATTCATCAAGGGTATTTTCAAGATTTCCTATTCTCTGAAACCCTTAAAAGCCTTGTCTAACCCCTCCATTACCTCTCATGCAATTCCAAGCTCCTCTGTCATCAAGTCAAGTCAAATAATTCCAACCGACTAAGTTCTAGCATGAGTTCATATATGTGTCAACTTCAAGTCTTCATATCTCTTAGAACACAATGAATTTGTTTCTGGACAACCTACTAAATGAAATCTCCTTGAATTATATTTCAACGCAACTGATTTCACCTCATTCGATGTTCAAACAAAAGAGTTTGCCCATTTTAGTGAAGCGCTGTCGGGCTACCAATTTATACGACCCATTTATGGGCCATCGATTAACTTACTTCTCGTAAATAGGATTTCGTGGAAACTATCCAACAAGTAAAAAAGGGTATTTTAGTCCATTTCTGACACCCTACGTTTAATACTACGTTATTGTGGCTTCCTACACGCCCTATATTAGTATAATACTCACCTACATTAACCTATACCTAAAGCATCCTCCCAAAAACCTAAATCTCAAATCCCCTAAAGTCCCCCTGAAACGACCCCAAAAAGTGCCCGAAAATGTGCCTCGAAAGTGCCTGAAATCATAATTTTAAAACTACATTCATTATTTTAAAAATATGACTTCATATTCTTATTTAGGGGGTCAAATTGAGTGGGAAATGGGTCTAACTCAAATTTTAGAACAACTGTATCAAAATTCGAAAATAGCAAAAATGTGATTTTGGAGGGTCAACTTTGAAGGAGCATATATCTTAGCATACACAAAATTAGGTCGCTCATGACCTGTCAAATTAAAGGTCTTTGAATTAGCTTTCTGACGTACTTGGTTTCACCTCATTTCTAGTTCGGATAAAGGAGTTATGCCCATTTTTGTGGAACTCATTTGTGTAGAAAATGCAATTCCAGTGAGCAGTCCGTTTTGGTCCTGTTTTCTCTTGACTCCGACCCAAGACCTTTAAGTCTTGGGACTAAGGGTTCCCACACTTGATAATACATATGCTTAGCCTTATTTTAGCCTAATATCATCCTAAACACTCCCCAATATTCACCAAAACAATTAGGAAAATATTTACTCCTAAATTCAAGTCCCAAACGCAAGACCAATCTTAAGGATTTCTTCAAGGATCTCAGTCAAGCTTCAAGTCTCTTTCTCCAATCTTCTTCAAGGGTTCTCCAAAGTCAAGGTATGTGGTGTTGAACCATGGAGTCCTTCCATCCGTGGTGCCTAAACCCATTTTTACTTAATAATGCATGATTTAAAGTTGATTTCACATGTGGATCTTGTATATTGAGAAATTTACTGCATAATGATTTTAGTTCATGAAAGTATGATTGTTTTAGTATGTTTTGAGCTCTAAATCTTTGACCTAATGTTGGATTTGATGTGGGATTTTGATATGAATGTCTTGAGGGTATTGCAAGGTGTTGATTTATAGTTTTACAACAGATTTTCTCGCATTAATTTATCTCTAAATTGTATGGTCTTTTACCCCCATTACACACCCCCAAGGTGTTTGATAAAATGCCCAGTTATGGTTTCTTGAGGAAATGAAGGCCCACAATATGAGATATGATATTAATAATGTTATGGTAATGAAAAGAGCTTATGTATATGATATAATTGACAATATGATGATGAAATGAGCTTATGCATATGATGAACTCTATATAAAGTGTTGCACTAGACCATGCTTGATCTGTGGGGACAAGAGCCCGGGTAATCGAGGGAAGGGTTCATACTTCTCCACCTAGTGATGGGGCGGCATCATCACTAACCTAGATGGGGGTTCGTACTTATCCATCTAGGTGATGGGGCAGTGGCATTATCACCAACCGAGATGAGGGTTCGTACTCATCCACCTAAGTGATCAAACGGCATCATCACTAACCCCAAAGGGTTTATACCTTGGAAATCTAGCTTGGTCTCCTCTACACATATGATATTCTATATGAGCATGGATTACTTAAGCATGTTTTACTTATGCATTAATCATATATGTCATATTGCTATATTATGCCTATTGCCTATTGTTATGTATTTTGGATTATGATGCTTATCTCTTGTTGCATTGTTTCCCACATACTTAGTACATTCAAACATACTAATGCATACTCTTTCCTACATGATATCACTATGTAGGGACCGGAGCTCCCATTGATTCTTCTTGTGGCTAGATGGATTGTTCAAGTTAGCCTTTGGTGAGTCCTCCATTTTGGGGATAAGGAATATTCTCTCACATTATATATTAAGATTCTCGTTACTTTATCATGTACTTATGACTATGAGGGTGAGCCCGGTTGTATGTCTTGGCCCCCGCCATTATCTATACAGTAGAGCTGTTGTTGGACAAAGCTATGTATTTATGCTATGAGTTGATTCTATTATCTCTTGACTCTGTTTTACGACAAGTTCTGCCTTAGTCCCTGTAGCCCTTAATTTCATTCTTCAAATGTCATTTAATTATTTCTGTGACCAAGGATGTGTAATGATATACTATGAGGCTTGTTTGGGGTTCCTTCGGGTTCCCCATTTACCAATCTTGTTTATGCCCTAGGCTTGGGTCGTGACACCCCCAAGGTCCTCCATTAATTACAAGGCTTGGGTTTTGAGTTTCTTCACCAAAATTTATGATTTCTTTCAAAAATATTTTTCTAAGGTATATGGGTTTGATTTGTGAAGTCCTTCCCTTCACAAAGCTCAAGTTCCTATTCTATTTTGGTTTTAAGGTTTATGCATATTGTGAAGTTTCGAAAAGTTTGTTTAATCATGTCAATTGTGATGCATGCTTAGATATATGAAGTATATGAGTAATATATTATTGAGTTGGGGTTTTACAAGGACCATGTTAGGATCATATGAATGATTCCAAATTCTTATATTATAAATTTATTGATGTTTGTTTGCACGAATTATTATCAAATAATGTTTAATTCCATGAGAAGGATATTATGTCTTGAATTCTTGTATTATGGAAGCTAGGGAGTTTAAAGATATGAAGATGATGATATGGGTTCTTTTAAATTAGTCTTTAAATTGGTGAATCCTACTGCGCTCTTATATGGATAACTAGTAATTTTCATGATTCCATAGCTATTTATGATTCCTCCCTACTTATGGAGTTATGGGTTATGAAGTGGATGAACAGTTGCTTGATTTCACTTAAATTAATGCTTTATGTATTTTTATTGTATATAAATAAAGTCTAAATTGCATTGATTTTATGAATTAGTGTATTGACTCATGTATCTTATTGATTTCAAGTAATAGGTTTGTGAAATAGTTTACAGGTTTCTTCAAGTGTGAGTTAGTTGTCATGGATACATATGAGTATGCACATTTTCTTCAAGTTTCAAGATATTAAAGCTAATTTACATGTATTAGTGCATCACATCATGTGATATCCCATGACATGACATGTTCTTTGAATGATATTAAAGTCATATGAAAGCTATGTATTATTAGAAGTCTTCTTTATGATGTTATGATTTGCAAGTTTATACATATCATGACCATACTCTTATATATATCTTAATTAAGACTAAACTCATTGGAGTCAAGGATGAATAAATAAAAGAAACGTGAGTCCCCATCTAGCAGGATCGTCAGACTATGATGACCTGCTAGTAAAGGGATATAAAATGATGTTAGCCGACAGTAGAGGCCTATCCAAGATCATGATGTTGGCCAACTGTAGAGGCTTACCCAAGATGTATGAGTTAGCCTTATGATGATTGGCCAAAAATGGTGGTGTTCTTGTACGTCACATATAAAATGAATATAAAAAAGCATGGAGTTCCTGCAAGATCCTTAACATCTGATAACTGAAAAGGGTGGTGTTTTCGTAAGGTGTATATTGGGCATTTTCCAAAAAGGATGGTGTTCTTGTAAGGTGAGTGCTTGGTTTGCTCTGGCAAGTTAAACCGCTCCATGTTTGGAGTGAAGTGAACACCAGAATTACAAATTGTAGCTTGCTTGGCCTTATATGTCTGTTATGGTCCCTCCTAGTGATGATTCCAGGTTTTATGCTAATGATTATTCCATGAGAGTTTACTTAGAACCGAGTATACCTTAAGATGGATGTAGAAGCTCCTCGTAGACAAGGCCTGAGATCGTTAGTAGAATTTCATTGTCCCATAACTACGTGTCACTGTAAGAAGTACGAATTACCTGCTAGTAGAGGTTGAGTTCTAGACCAACTGATAGTAGATATTTCTCAATAGCAAGGCCTTAGTGGATCCACTTAGGCATTTTAGGAGGTCACCTTGGTGAGTGATCTCCCACTTTCTCCGGTGTAGGGGATATATCGGGACTCCTTGGTTAAATCACATGGTTTATGTCAGTTAAAGATTGCTCTCACATATGTTAATATTTTTCTCATGTTCCCAACCAATCCTTTTATGATGATTTATAATGATATCCAGTTCTTGTATTCCTTTATGATTTTTAAATTGTGTCTTTTAGCCCTATTTCTCCAAGTTTTCTATTTCGTCTTTGCGTTTTATGCCTACCAATACTTATGATACGTAAGATGGCTTCGGTGAGGTACCTTCTGATTTCTCATTCGCTGTGTGATGACTAGGCCCCTAGGTTGGGTCATTTAGGTTTGGGAAGTTGTTTTAATCATGTAAGTTGTGATGCATTCTTAGTTATATGAAGTATATAAGTATTATGTTATGATTTATGATACATATTGAGTTGAAATTCATGACTTTCTCATTATGGTTTTACAAGGACCATGTTGGGTTGATTTGAATAATTTCAATTGCTTATATTATGAATTTATTGATGTTTGTTAGCCCATATTATTATGAAATAATGTTTAACTCCATGGGAAGGATGTTATGTCTTGAATTCCTATATTATGGAAGCTAGGGAGTTTGGAGATATGAAGATGATGATATGGGTTCCTTAAATTAGCCTTTAAATTCGTGAATTCTACTACTCTCATACATGGATAACTAGTAATTTTCATAACTCCATTGCTACTTATGATTCTTTCCTACTTATGGAACTTTGAGTTATAAAGTTGAAGGAGGGTTGCTTGATTTCACTTAAATTGGTGCTTTATGTATTATTATTGTATACGAATAAAGTCTAAAGCACATTAATTTTATGAGTTGGTGTATTAACTCATGCGTCTTATTGATTTCAAGTATTGGGTTTGTGAAATGATTTACGAGTTACTTCAAGTATTAGTTGGTTGTCACGTATGAGTATGCACATCTCCTTCAAGTTTCAAGATCTTAAAGCTAATTTACATGAATTAGTGTATTGCATCATGTGATATCCCATGAAATGACATGTTCTTTGAATAATATTGAAGTCATATGAAAGCTATGTATTATTGGAAGATCTCTTTATGATATTATGGTTTGAAAGTTTATACATTGTCACGCCCCAAAGCCCCTTTAGGGCGGACTGGCACCCGTTGCCAATAAGGCCCGGGACAACCTGTATCTATATGCTCTCTAAACATGTTATAATGGATTTCTATCTTTGACATGCCTTTAAGAAAATAAACAGTTGTAACAAGCCAAAAGGGAATGCATATAGCTAGGCCGTTGGGGCCACAATGTTTAAAGTACGAGACATGACTACACTTTAATTTACATAGTCTACAAAGGCTCTAGATAAGAAAAAGTATCTGATAAGGGTCGGGACAGGCCCTGCCTCGACTAACTGTACAATACAAAATAAGCTCTAGACACAAACAAAGCCCCGAAGCAACCTTGAGCTTGGTATCAGTAACTGGATATCCTGTATTCCTACTGGGGAGATCTACTAGCACCTGTACCTGCAACATGAAATACAGGTCCCCCGTAAGGGACGTCAGTATGAGACAATGTACTGAATATGTAAGGCAGGATATACTGTATGCGAAGTAATAACTCAAATGAAACCATGCACTGGTGCAAGATTAGAGACCACCTTTGGCTATACTTTGGGATAGTGTACTTTATGTTCTTTATATAACTTTACCTTTACTGTATAATCTATGCATAACTGTAATACAAATGACCAACTGATCAGTGGTAAAACTGTATCGAGATCGTCCCTGGCTAGGTTCTTCCTTAACCCCTCGGGCTACTACCCGTGATAGGATCGTCCCTAGCTAGGTGATACTTCCACCCCTCGGGCTACCACCCATCAATAAACGATGTATCGAGATTGTTCCTGGCTAGGTTCTTCTTTAACCCCTCGGGCTACCACCCATGATAGGATCGTCCCTGGCTAGGTGATTCTTCCACCCCTCGGGCTACCACCCATCAATAAATAATATACTTTATCTTTCTATTACCTTTGAGATGATTCTTGCGGTGGTCAAAATATTGGAGCTGTAGTTCTGTAGATGTAATATGTGACATGTAGATAATCATACAAGACAATATGACAATGAAAAGAGTACGCTACATAAGTAATGAAATGCGTATGCGATTGAATAACTCGTGAACTCTATTTGTCAAAAAGAACCCATGTAACTTGGTATCCATGTATGTATGCAGATTTGAAGGTAATTATGTATGGGAGCATATGAACATGTGCAAGAGTGTAGACACATTTAATAGTTGTGTCGGAGTTGGTAAGCGCCTTTATGTGCCAAGGAAGGATCTATGTTTCATGCCAAACAATACGAAATCAAGTAGCCTTACATACCTCATTGTATGACCTCGTTACTACCTCGAGATAACCTTCCCTTCCTCCAAATATTTATCTACAACATAGTAGGTGATAAAACTAGCATCAGCAGCCTATAGACACATCTTGGCAGCCCAATCATATAACAAAAGAATACACGAACAATAAGTGGGTATCTATATATCCGAGCATATTCTTTCAACCTTTACGCCCTTAATCATATTTTCTAACACACATTCACATGTACACATCATGTGCAGCCTGGTTTAATGTCATAATAGTCTTACAACATCCCACAATGCACAACACATAACAATTCTACACAACCTATAAATAGACAGCATAATGTTACCCCCTTCGCTACATTTCGATGTCGACAACTCCAAACCTATTCCAACTTTAACCAAACTGTTCCAGCAACATTTATACATACAAACAGTACTAAAATAGTCTTAGAATAGTATCTAAGAAGCCATGAAGTACGTGGGACAATAATCTTTCATCCAACAGCCCACAAGTTACAATCAACGTTACATTTAAGATAACACAATAAAATGCATTTGTTAAATAAAACTAAAATCGGGGAAGCAATCTTAGGGTAATATTTATACCTCAAACCATATTAATAATATCAATTTCTCTTCATAATACAGCCCACAAACCATAGAAAAGTTACTAAAATAAAAGGCAAGTGTGCAGCAACTTTCTAAGTACATGTTGTCCCAAATTTCCAGCAACTTTCTAAGTACATGCTATCCCAAATTTCCAGCACAAACATACTAGCATATACTTGTTATCTTTCATAAGAAAATCATACTAAACATATGTGTAAACTTGCTTCCCACTACCTTCAAGGTGTAGGGCTTCTCCAAGAACCCTAGAAGTTCCCTTGTGGCTGCTTGATAGGTTAATAAAGTGGAGAGAGAAAATTGTGAAAGCTGGAATTTTACCAAGTCTAAGAGTGAATAAATGTTGTTGCTTATAACCCCTTTTTAAAGAACTAGTTTGGCGACCTTTCTTTTGACATTTTGACCACTTAATACCACACATTATCAAGCTAGTTAACCAGCAGCTTGGCCATTACACTTAGGCCTAAATGGGTCTCCAAGTTGATGGGCTTGGGCTGCCTATTTTCCAACTTTCTTTTAGTTAGTTTTGGGCCCAAATGGTCAAGTAGGTTGTGATGTCTTTGGGCTCTTTTTAATATCCTTCTTGGGCTGAAAATATAGTACATGGGTGATGCTAAAACATGGGTCAAATTTACACCCTTAACACGGACTTTATTCATAATCGGATTTGGACTAATTCGACATTGAGCCTCGTCTCTGTTTAGCTAGAAAATTTAAGTCAAGTAAGTAGGTGACTCACCTGCTAGCTTATTATGTCTTACAAGAACCTCAATTCTCTCACTTTATTTAAGGCCATGATCTCCTCAATTTGACACAAAACATGCATACACTCGACCCTCTTAAGCGTTAGACGCATATATCTCCCTATAATATGAAACTCGAGCACTTTAAAAATAGATGCTAATTTGACCAAATCGTATCATGTTTCATTTGCATTGTACTAGTACTGTAAGGTATGGGGTGTTACATACATATCATGATCATTCTCTTGTCTATATGTTATTTGGTACTAAACTCAGTGGAGTTAAGAATGATGGATAAAAGAAATGTGAGTACCCATCTAGCTATGATCATGAGACTATGATGACCCGTTAGTAGAGGGATATGAAATTATGCTAGCCAATAGTAGAGGCTTAGCAGATTATGATTCTAGCCGATAGTAGAGGCTTCGCCAAGATTTATGAGTTGTCTTTATGATGATTGGCCAAAATGGGTGGTGTTTCCTACGGCACATGTAAAATGAGTACCGAAAAGGGTGGAGTTCTCATAAGGTTCTTGACAGATGATATCCAAAAAGGGTGGTGTTCTTGTAAGGTATATATGGAGTGTTTTCTGAAAAAGATGGTGTTCTCATAAGGTAAGTGCTTGGTTGGCTCCAATAAGGTAAAACACTCCATGTTCGGAGTGGAGTGAATACCAAAATTCCAAATAGTAGCTCGCTTGGCCTTATATATCAGTTATGGTTCATCCCCAATGATGATTCAAGATTTTATGCCTATGATTATTTCGTGAGAGTTTACTTAGCATCGAGCGGACCTTGAGATGGATACGAAAGCTCCCTGTTCGAAGAGGTATGAGTCCATTGATAGAATTCGATTATCCCATACTACGCGCCATAGTAGGAAATAGGAATCACCCACTAGTAGAGGTTGATTTCTTGACCAACCTATAGTAGAGGTTGATCAATAGTTTAGTGGATCTACTTAGGCATTTTAGGAGGTCACCTTAGCAAGTGATCTCCCCCTTTCTTCGGTGTAAGGGAAACATCGGGACTCCATGGTTAGCTCACATTGTTTATATCGGTTAAAGGTTTCTCTCACATATGGTCATGTTCTTCTCATGTTCCCAAGGTGTCCTTTTATAATGATTTATGATGGTTCCTTCATATTATGTCCAAAGGTGTTTTAAAGTTCCTATAACTCATTGTTTCAAGTTCAAATAGTATTTCTCCTAAAGGTATATGACTATGTCTTCAAGTATATAAGGTGATCTTCATTATGATTACTAATGTTTCTTGTATGATAAAATGGTCATTTATGTAAAGTGATGTATTATTCACCCAAGAATATTAATAATTTAATGGTTCATAACAATATATGTTTTCTCACCAGTTTAAGTCTGTGTCTCATTATGCTTCCAAGTAAAGGTAAGTTCCTTATTTCTGACATGCATTATCTCATGTTCCATGGCTAAAGTATATGTGTTAAATGATCATCCGCATATATATTTTCCCATACTTCAAAGATATTTCGTCTATGGTATATGATTCAAATCCCTACATCTCATATATGTTTCAAGCTTATGGGTTTTCATTTTCAAGAGTATGTGCATCCATGCATCATATCAGATTCTTTCTAAAGTTACCTTGTATGTTTGAATGATAATAGCTTAAGTATGGTCTACTAATGCTTTTTGAAAATGTATAGTTTTAACATGAGACTCAGCACAAACCATTTCATCATTTATTTTCATGTCATGCATTGCATACCAACATACCAGTACATTCAAAGTACTGACGCATACTTCTATGTGTACAAGATTTAACAATATAGGGACTGGTTCTCCTCGATACTCTTCAGGTGGATAGCTTGGACCATTGAAGATGAGTGTTGATGATCCTCTAGTTCGAGAACAATAACAAATCTTTCTAGATTAATGTATAAGACATTCTAGTTTCCAATTGTATATTTCTTTTGTTATGTATGTTTCCTTTATGATTTTTAAATTGTGTCCCTTAGCCCCATTTCCCTTAGTTTTATATTTCATCTTAGCATTTTATGCCTATGAATGCTTGTGATATGTAAGATGACTTGGGTGAAGTACCTTCGGGTGTCTCATTCGTCGTGTGATGACTAGGCCCCTAGGTCGGATCATTACACATGAGCCAAAATAGATGTAAACTAGAGAAGAATAATTAAGATATGTGCATACCAATGCAACAATAGAGTATAACATTATATGGCTATACCATGTCTCATCTCATCACTAACTCACAAATAACCAGAAGCCATTGAAACAAGCTCCATAAGTACCCCAAATGGGCTCATAACTCTTAATCTAATCACACTGATCATCAATTAGTCACAACATTAACCAAGAACTATCTCAAGCCTCATAATATCATAATAATATCCGGTTATCTCAAAACACATGATTTCATCCTAATTAATTTATAGGATCATCATTTACTGAATACTTGGCATAACTAACATCATATTCCCATCAATTTCAATCACATCATGTTATCATATCATAATTCAATCTACATCTCATCATTATTACATAAGCATGCTCAATAGCTCAAATCCATTCCCAAAAAGATTAGTTGAACCTACCACGATGAAACCACACCTGGACAAGTATTCAATCAACTTAATCCTCCAAATGATCCACAGATCGATCAACCACTATCAAAAATGGACACTATGTATCAAGAGGTGCATTTTGATACCCATATAGGCATAATTTAGGCTTAAGGCAAAATGATCAAAATTAGACCTAAAATTTGAAACTCAAATCAGAAAATTGATTTCAAGATCATGTTTTGCTCGAAAAATTGAGTTCATGGGTAAACATCCCATTAAAATCGAGCTTGAATTGAAGGATAAATTAATAGTTAAAGTTTGAAAAACATAGTCTAAAAATTCTCAATTTGGGGTGTTTAATTTTATGAAATCGAGAATCAAATCAAGATGAAACTCATGAAAAAAGATTTGTTTTAGTGTTAAAAGCACTTATCCAACAAAACTCTTCGAAAATCATTCTTCAGAATTGCCCTAAAAAGCTTAGAAGTTTGAAAATGGATTAAAAATAGTGTTCTCGAAGTTTAAAACTATTCAAAAAAAAAAGTGTTCCACAAACGCAGAGTGTAAAGCCCTTAATATCTCTGCGAATGCGGAGAAGAAAATATCCATGTACCAGAAATTGTGCACAAGCAAAAATCACAGGTTTAACCAACTCAAAATAGGTACTCGAAACTTATCCAAGATCAGAATTTCACAAACTTTATATGTATCTATACCAGTAACAGGGATCTAGACTCAACGGAATCATCAGAAATAAGTTTTAAGGCCTTCTCGCCACATTTACTAATTTAAATCAATAAAATTAGTTTAAAATTTAAAATACCAAACTGCACTCAGCAACTCCAAAAATTATGACGAGACTATTTTTAGCGTTAGTTTCACCATTCGGAACAACTGGGATTGTCCGACATTTCGATCTGAGCTTCCAAACTCTGAATGTTGATCAAAGTCAAACTTTGGTTTCGAAAACGACTAAAATCACAACTTTGGGCCTAAAAACCTCATTTTAACTCCAAATTAAGTTCTACAACTTCCTGTGGTTTAGTTTAGACATTCTGGAGCTAATAGAATCAAAGGATCCCTGATCCGACCTCCAAAACTCAACATGACAAAAAATTTCACTTTTTCAATAACTTAACCTTTTAAAAAGACCAGAACTCATATTTTCATCTTTTGAAACTCGAGATTCCAATTCCAAAAATTCAAATATTTCAAATTAGGCCCATAGAAGCTTATAAAAGGATAAAATAGTAAATTTCATAGATAATGTCAAAAATGACCAACCATGTCATTAGAAAAGGATAAGGGTCATGAAGTCAAGATTTGATGTTCAATGAGTCAATCTTTCTCCAAATTAATTTTTTTTACTCCAAATCAAATGTACTTTTCTTATATTTTGAGCATTAGAGCATATCATCTTATCCGCCGCTATCATCCACTCATTCTAGACTTAAGTTTTCTCCTCTAACTTGCAATTCTTATTTTAAAAAATCAAATAAATCTATTTTATCTAATATTTTATTATTTTGGCATTTATTATAAATTCTCGTGCACTAACTTTTTTTTGGTTGAAGTTTTATCTTTCGCCTAGCATTGAACGCTATCTTTGATTGCGAATCTGGATTAAGGATGAACCTATATGGCCAACAGCATTCAACAACGGCATGGGATTAGTGCAAGCGAAAAGTGATGATTATGAGTAGAATGTGGTTCGAAGAAATAATTTGGTCAATTTGGAAACTACCTTTAGCCTTCTTCCTATTACTACTAGAACTTCCAATTAAACTCAAAATATTTTTTTAACCATATCTCCTCACCAAGCTCTTACACAGAGAATCTTTCCACAAAGTTCATCCGTATGCACTATCAATCCCAACAATTTTCAAGTCATTTCAATACCTAATACCTATCTTTCCACAGTTGTATTTTCTTTCAAAGAAGACAAGCATGACGAATTAGCAGCTCATTTATACTCTAAAATCAGAAGGATATTAAGTCAATTTTCCATGAAGATTTGCAAAAAGAGATACACAATTTGAGGAAAACTCTTGAGGAAGAGTTGAGCTCAAGAAATTGTAAAAGTTTGATGTACGAAAATTTATGTGTGCATCCGAATGTTGAACGTTCACCAGGGTATAGGCTACCAAATTTCAATACTTCCAATGGGAATGAAAATCCCATGACTCACTTAAAGGACTATTATAGTAGAATAATTGGAATCAGACATAATGAAACCATACGAATGAGATGATTCATTCAAAGTTTATCAAGGTTGTCACTTGCTGTTATTTTTGATTCACTTTTTTCTTTGTATCATATGACTTTCACATGTGTGATCAGTTATAAGCAAACTTGTCAAATTTTTTGTATCCCCGACACATAAATTTAAATGGGTGACTCGTTCATGACCCTATAGGCTTACCCAATCCCATACATAAAGGAATTCATAAGATTGTGTTTGTGTGTAGGTCTATAACTACTCATTCTGCCTCAATTTTCTTACCTACCACATGAATTACAAAGTTCTCCATCTGAACAATTTAACAAAAGCAAAAAAGAACTTAATGGTTATGTTGTTCAGACTCTTTAATGATACTGTCTTGGCGCTTGTTGGATCTTCCAAAAGTTATGCATATTTGGAGGATTCGTTAAGGTTGTGACACCCACCAATATATTTTTGGAGAGATCGAGCAACATACATTGATAGTATTTGGGACTAATCTTACAGCTTTTTTCTTGCGACTAAGAGATATCTTTGCAATAAGGAACATGTTTGCATGTATTTTAACTATTAATCATTCTCAAAATAAGGGCTCGGATGAATTATACTATTCAAGCATTCTTTTAATAGTTAGGTTCAATTAAAAAAATTGAGGAAAAAGCAGAAGCAATTCGTGAAAAGCAATGTGAACTTTACATCCAGAAAAGCATCAGAAATCTAAGGCTAGACAATAGACCTTCCCTCGTATCATCATATCTTGTGCTTGAAACTCAACTGGTCATTTGATTTTTCCAAGACACAGGCTATGCAATGGTCATCAGGTTAAGAAATATGCCACTAACCACATGTGGTGTACACAGTACATAGAAATCTATGACGGTAAGAGATAAGCAAAGGAATATGAAGACAACCTACAATTACATGCTCGAGCAAAGGTAGTCCTTTTCTTATCCTCAAATTGTAACAAATTTCAGATATGACAGAGCACTTCAAGATTCATGATTCATGATCTGTAATATGCCCTATGTTATGTTGCTTGGACTCTTTAAAAATGTTATCATACCTACATCGATTTTTTCAGAAAATGTGCTACTTTTGTAGGATTTAACATGTACCCAAAGATATTATGAAGACTCGGTGATAAGCTCTATAAATGATCTGGTACAACTAATAACATTGAAGAACTGACAACAAGAAAGAATAAAACATAGAAAAACAAAACAAAAACTTGCCTCAGTTAAACAATCTTTAAGTTATGTGATTATACCATGATAGGGCTGATTCTTGAAAATGTTGTGCTGTAGATTAGGAATCTGTATTCTGTCAAGTCATAGTGCCCTTTAGCTTGTTTGGGGAGGTTCATAACTTCATATGATTGAGATTCATGATCTCGTAGATTTCATGATTCTATTACGCTAGCACAGCGCCCAAATTATTGATTTCTAAACGAAGCCCCCATTATTGTTGATAATCAATTTAACAAAGTACCTTGCAAGGCTAGTGGAGTTGGGGATCCTGCTCCTACTAAGTCTCCGTCTGCTGGAGGTTCTGCAGCTGGAAGTATGCTGCAATGGCAGTTCGATGAATTTATTGGTGTGAGTGATTTCAACCAGATTTATGGATAGATGGATGATGGATCATCTAAGGTATGGTTTGAGTTGTAGCTTTTGTTGTTTGTAGTATTTCTCAATAGAAATTAGATGAATTTCTTGGACTGCATTTTTTCAATCAGAAGTATGGGTACAATGGATGACTGATCATTTGAGGTATGGTTTAGATCTTACCTTTCATTATTTGTTCTTCAAGTATTCTGCATCTTTATTTCTATTTTCTCCTTCTCTGTACTTGGCTGTATTGTATTATCCAAATGAGAAAAATCCCTGATGGAGTCTATTTCAGTTGTGTGGCATGTATGTTGTTATCTATACTCAGGTTTAAGGCGTGTGTATTTACCCCAATAAGAAACCAGAGAATAGTCTTATATGAAGATATACCGAAAAAATAACAATGTCTAACCATGAAGTTATGTCGGTATATGTAGATGTGAAATTCCTTGACAATACTATAAATGGTTCATGGGGTGATATTGTTTTTCAGCATAGCACGCAACTGCTAATTTAGAGTCGCACTAATGAACCCATCATAACCCTTCCTTTTTACTGGACTCAAAAGTGTTTAGGATCTAAATCACTCTCTAACCATGAATTTTCATGAGAAGCGCAGGACAAAGTGCAGGACATACAAGTTCCTCAAAAGCATCTAAATCACTCTCATCACCATGAATTTCCATAAAAGGTTCATCGAAGGACATATTTACAACAAATTCTTGAACGCTAATGTAAAAAGAACTAAAATTGGATCAAAATCTTGATATTTCCAGTAAGTTCAGGTATGCAAGGAGCACATCAGGAGTATTTGAAAGAATATGTATGATCTTCTATATCCAAGCGTGAGTTTGTGATCCTTTGTAGCGCGGTAGATTTTCTGGCTTCTTCTGCATTGTGCCGACACCGTTTTATCCAAGCGTGAGTTTGTGAATTCTTTAGCGTGACATTGAGTATGTTTCGTAGCGTTGGCTCTTGCAACTCTTCAGGATTCTGCGAATGGGTGGGAAGTGTATTTTAGATATGAGAATTAAGGTTTGAACTTAGTTGTTCCAGAATTGTTACCTCTTTCTCAATGTGGGTTAAAAATAACACTATAATCCTAGGATAATTAAACTCGGAATAAGTTATCCCCCACAAAATATATGGGATAAAATCATCTTAAAAGTGATTGCATGATTGTATAATTAGTTTAACTTTTCGAGCCTTTGGCTGCAACATTATGCAGGCTAGTAAGACATGATGCTTTAATGTCCTTGAATTATGACTTTCATTAATATTGGTTAATTATAAGCATTTATGTAGCCAAATATGAGATAAAGAACTTATTCCTGCGAAGCAACAAAATAAAAATGCATATATCATTTGTTATGGTTGGTTGATAATTTTAGACAATGGTTTACAGGTGAGAAATATGCGATAAAATATTAATTAAGGTGAGAACTTACAAGATGATAGCAGACGCAGCAACTTTTCCAAAGCATAAGGCGCAAAATTAAATGGATTCGCAACCAACGGTCTGCGCGAGAAAGGGAAAAATTGATGTTGTACTTCATGGTCATGTAACGGTACATTATTCTCCAGTACTGATGCACTGTTTCACCATCATCAGAACTCAAGTTGTTCCTCTTTGAATTTGATTCATTATCATCGTCAAACAACGGGTAAATGTATGCCTGAGTAGCACCTTCCTTCCTGAGTGGATTTCCTTGTAAGTATTTCTCGACATACATCTGAGTCTCCTCTGCATTAATGTGTTCGATCATCATTACTTGGCCACCCTGTCTCCGTCAAAATCAGGGGAACATGCTCGTAGTCTGAAATCACCATTGCAGCAATTACAGCATCAAACATCATATCAAACAGATTATGATACCGAACACCAGTAATTAACAATATCATCACGGAATTATTACATAGAGTAGGGGCAACTGGTTGTCTGTTCAGTATGAACGCATAGAAGGAAGCGACGCTTGCGAAGGAGAAGACACAATAGCGGAGGAGAATGTGACGACCTAGCAAGGAGTGCATTTTAGGATTGTGAATACGATAGGACATTAATATCTTATAGGAGAGCAAAATAGAATCTAAAAAAAGACAAGAAAAGTGTAAGAAATTATTCTTATGAAGCAACAAACGATATTGCAGCAATCAAAAAGAATAAAGATCAATTTTTATCAAAGGCTTATAGCTAGCATCAATTCACAAAATTAGTCGGCATTATAACCCATTCAATGGCATTATGAGGATAATAAGTCTTTATGGCAATCGGCGCATTAAATAGGTCTATAAAATAATAATCTGAATGTTCATGTCATATTTCAGAAAAAGAAGACTCTGTTCAAAGGAATATACACACCCAAACATATAGACTTCGTGATTGTGTGGACTTGGATACAGACCCACACATACAGAGTATCTTTTCTGATGTGTGCATTCAAGATGCACGTACACCCACATACACAGAGGGCTAACCTTTCTGTTCACAAGCAGTGATTGTATGAATAAACACATGAAGGAATAGAACCGACACATAAGGAATAGAAGCGCCGATTGGATTTGGACGTTTTCGCGTGAATAGCTTTTTAGGTTTTAAAGTTTAAGGACGGCATTCTAGCAGTGGTGTGTAAAAATTGAATCGACCAATAAATCGAGTCAATAGAAACATTATTAGTTTATTGTTATTGGGTTATTAGGTTATTAGATTTCTAATAATTTTGAAAAAAAAATTATTAGGTTATTGATTCGATATCGATTTTTACTATTGGGTTATTGGTTTATAATAATTTAGTATTTTACCCCTTTGTAAATAATAAATATTAGTAATTTAATAGTAATAGGACACTACAATAATACTTTACATATTTTAATCTTTATATTACTTAAGTGATCAGTTATCCATTTTAGTATTTTAGTTTGTAATTAACTAATTATAGCTTTTGCAAGTTTGTAAGCATAGCTTTCGTACTTTGCTTTTTATTAATGTAAATTCTCATTATCATTCTTATCGAGTAAATCGAAAATCGAACTGTTAAGGACTTAAAATCGATAAACTGAAAATCGATCAAAATTATCTTATTGGTTTCTTATTGGTTTAGCATATTTAAAAATCTAAAACTGATAAACCAGACCGATAATATACAAAATCGAACCGAACCAACCGATGCACACCCCTACATTTTATTGTTTAGATTTTTTTAAAAAGGGTATTTTAGTAATTTGACATTGAAAATTATGGAGTTGGTGCTTTTAAGGTAATATATATATATATATATTAAAAGTGTGAAGGTCCTTAATAATGTTATTTAAACTTTTTGTCCTTCATTAAAAGACTTCGAAGTGTGAAGAACCTTAAGAATGTTGTTTAAACTTTTTGCCCTTCATTAAAAGAATTCGCTTTAGACAAAATCATCTTTATCATTATTTTTAATTATTATTTTAATAATATTTCATATTAAATAGAGAAGATTGACTTATTATAATTAAATTAATACATGAAGAATCTTTTTCATTCTAACTTGAATAGACTTGATCTAAAAAATAAATAAATCAAAAACTTCTCATATAATGTGCAAAAAAAGGTTTGAAAAACCATCTCCCATAAAAATAGGCACAAAAATATTTTTCTAAAAAAAACACGTTAAAAAAAAGAGTTAAAAAAAAGTATAACAATCTCAAAGAATGCATTAGATTAAAGGTAATTTAATCTTTCTTAATTATTTTTTTAATATATCCATAATTAATTAGTTTGTCAATTTTTTTCCTTTTTCCACTCTACTATTTCAATAAAAGTTGTTCTAATTTCGCCATGAATCCTAATTTTATAATGAAAGGTTTTGTCCTAAATATGATTAAAAAAGGTATTTTCTATCCTTTTTTTATTTACAACTTCTCTACTTCTATAAAAAAAAACTCTTCAATTTTAACTTTTGATTCATCAATCATTAACAATCAATAATTCGGCTTGTATTTTCTTATTTTATAATTGCTATTAATTTTTTTCTCGCTTTAAATGATTCATTCATCCCCTTCATCGATTTGTGCTACGTGGTGCTAGATTTTATTTTACACTTTTTTCCGAACTTCAATTTGATTCTCAGGTTTACCTATATATTACACTCTCACATTTTTTGTTTCATATTTTTTTCCCTTTCTTTTTCACTTTTTTAATTTGAAGAAAATAATATCAATTGTTATGCTAGCTTAACCTACTTGAAAAATAAATATTAATTGTTATGCTATCATAACTTGCTCATTCAGATTATATTATGCCCTTAGTTTAGTTAGTTGAGTCTAATAAATTCCCGTTATTTAAAAATTTCTCTTATATTGTAACTAACATCTCGCTCTATTCACAAGTTTCATCTATTCAGGTAAAATAATATTTCAAGTAAGGTAATACTTCTTTGCTTTAGGTAAAATCATTTTTTCATTATTTTTCTTAATTTATTATTTAATCTTTTATAATATAGTTTCTAGATTCACTTTTGAATTAGAATTACTTTATATTTAGAATTCACTTTTGATTTAGGACTATTCCATGTAAATACTTAAGAAACATTTTGACTATCAAATACTTTGCTAATAAAAGTATGTAATATAAAAAATTTAAAAATAAAATTATGTTAGAAAAATTAAACTACTCCTTTTATATTTTGGAATCTTTTGTTATATTAAATTTTAGTAAATTAATTAATTTCTAACTATTCAACTCTAAATTATTACTTTATATATTAAAAAAACTATTAGCATATCTATACTATAAGCAATTGGATTGATTTTTTTCATCTTAGCTCTATCACAGTAGACTAAACTATTGCATCAAACTAATAATATTTATTTTATATTTATTTAGTATTTGATTTTCTCATATTTGTTGTATCACAATAGACTAAACTATTGTATCAAACTAATAATGTTTATTTAATTTTGTTTACATGAATATCATCTATATTTAATGACAACTATCATTTATATATAATTTTTAAATTGACATGACTCATACATACAAAGCATGTACAGTACTAAACTAGTACTATATTAAAAGTGGTAACTTTTTGCCCTTTATTAAAATACTCCTCTTTAGATAAAATTATCTTTTCACTATCTTTTTAAAAATATTATTATTATTTTGATAATATTAAATGTAATAAAAATTAAATGGAGAAAATTTTCTATTAAATCCCTATAAAAAATCTTTTTCCAACTATAATAGACTTGATCTAAACAAAATAACCAAAAGCAACTTTCAAATAATAATTACCAAAAAGTTTTTTTAAGGGGAAGGGGAAAACGTGTAATTGTCACGCTCCGAGTCCCGTTAGGGCGGACCGACACCCATTGCCGGTAAGGCTCGGGAGAACCAACCTATATCTATGCACTTTTTAGATATATTATAAGAGATTTCTATCTTCATTGTGCCTTTAAGAAAGTAAACGGTAATAATAAGCCAAAAGAAAAATGCATATAGTTAGGACGTTAGGGCCATGGTGCCTAAGGTACGAGACATGGCCACACTTTAATTTACATAGTTTACAAAACCTCTAGATAAGAGAAAGTATCTGACAAGGGTCGGGACAGGCCCCGCCTCGACTAACTGTACAATACAAACATATAAGCTCTAGACATACACAAAGCTCCGAAACAACCTGGAGCTTGTAGCAGCAGCTGGATGTCCTGTA
>JAOTQR010091696.1:0-32491 GCA_025774065.1 Solanum ossicruentum
TAAACTCCCTATTAAGTCCCCAAACTTTTATAGTTTAATCCAATTAAGGACTTTCGAAACTAATTTTAAAATTACACCTCTCAAAACCCTTAACTCCTATACTTATGCACCACGATTCACTTAAGATAAATTACACAATATTCACAAATTTTTCCAAAGTGACAATTTACCACAACTAAAATATTTACGGGGTCTAACATAGGGATCAACAAAGTTGCTTTGCACTCCTTCTGCACATGTCTGCCCAAGCTAGATACAATCTTCCTCATCCTGACCCTCATGTCTTGCACCATCCACATAGCATACCTGGACAACTTAATAAACTTAAGACTTTACTCCTTAACTGTCATCCCTCCTTGCTTCAAGTTCACAAACTCATCAACCTTCACCTCCCTCAACTCTTGAGGAAAGAAATGGTCAAGAAAAGCAGCTTCAAACACCTCCCACTCTGCAGGCTCAGCATTCTCACTTATACTATCTTCCCATTGGTTGTACCAAACATTAGCAACATCTTTCAGTTGATAAGAGGCAAGCTCAACTCCCTCGATCTCATTAGCATGCATAGCTTTCAAGACCTTATACATTTCATCAATAAAGTTCTGTGGGTCCTACTCAACCTTCGACCCCATATACATCCGCCAGTTCATTCTCAAGAAATCTCTGAGTCGAGTTATAGCTGAGGACTCCTGTGAGCTAGAGCTAGGAGCTTGAGGACCCTTATTTTTACCCTAGAAGGACACTAATTGAGTCAGCATAGTGCTGGCTCCCTAAAATCTACCTCTGTGTTGGGTGCTAGCTGGGGGTGTACAGGGGGTGCCTATGGGACCTCAACAATCCTAGCCGGCCTTCCCGTCTCCTCGTCTTTGTCTAAACTAGGACCTTAGGTTAGATGTTCTCAAAAACTGGGGCTGAGGCATCTCTCTGAGTAGCTATTTTCTTTGGTGGCATTTTCTTCAATACGTATAACACACGAATTAGAATGAGATTGTTCATAGAATGAAACTCTATCGCACGAACTTAGATCATAGAAGAAGGGTAACACTCCCCTAATATCCTATAGCCTCCTGCTTATGAAGTGAGGTGCACAACACACCCATAAACAAGACTCTAATAGCCATGGCTTCACAGACTCCCTAGGACACTCGAACTCTGTGCTATGATACCAAGTTTGTAACGCCCCAGGAGGGTACCCTAGGCATAACTAGCACTCGGAGACTATTGCTAGCCCCCAAGAAAACTATCTAGTCCCATCATATTAGTTTAGTTAGTACATTAGCGGAAGACATTCAATAATTTAGAGGGCTATCAGTGGGCTACAATGTTATCACTAAGTCTATCGTATGGAATAAGAATAGAATAATAATCTCAATAAAAAAAAAAAGGAAATAGGGGAAAAGACCCTAACAACAACTATCATCTGTCCATGTCTATGAAGCCTCTATAACTAATTTCTAAGAAGGTACTATGATAGGCCATGACTACCACCATAAAATGAAATAACTCGAAGCAATTGAAAAAGGGAAATATGGCATCCTCCAAATATAGGGGAAGACTCACTAAGTCTCTGTCCGGGAATCTGTGAGCCTCAACGATTCGCCTGCTGAAGTCTTCTGTCTACTGAATCTGCATCATAAAATGATGCAGTGCCAACAGGGTGTTAATACATTGAATGAACTGTATGTAAAATGGGCTAAAGTAGACAATACAAACAAGATAATACAATATGACATCAACTCATCCATCACTGAGTCTCAACTCAGAATAAGGGACAAGACTCCATCACATCACCATCAATCAAGACTCGTACTATCACATCAACCTCAGAGTACTGTCAACATGAAACCTATCTGGGAGTTTCTCTAATCGACAACCACCACCTATGAGCCGGTGATGATACAGCTAAGAGATGTCATTGCCATATTGATCCAGTACCTTGCCAGTCTAAAGTACGAGTCTATCAGGGATGCCAAAGAAAAGTCTATCAAGTCCTCTGCAAGACAAAAGGAAACATCCACTTTCACGGTTCAATCCTCTCCTACGCTAGCCACATAGTGCATCAGTGCGAGTATGACTCATTCTTACCCATTTCGATGCTAATACTGCTCCCAGGACTCTATATGCTCATATGTCTATCAACATCAGAATGGTTATACAACCAACCTCCCTCAGATAAGGACCTCATCTCATCTGACCTCTATCAACTCAAGGAAGAGAATCACCCTTTCAAACTCTATTTCAATCTTGTTTAAACTCTAGGGACACTACTTTCATCAACTTCAGCCATCACTGTCCTCGTCTCAGGGCACAGACCATAGAAATCGATACACCCACACAGTCAAAGCTCTAGACATTACCTCTAAGTTTATTCTTGAAGTCTTTAACAAGGAAATCATGTAGGGTAGATACACAATCATACAATAATACATGTAAACAGTTAATTCGAAGTATGATGGTCATCAACTAAAGAAAATATGTAAAAATTAAAGACAGTGTTCAAGATTACATTCAAGGTATCACAGACCAGACCATCACATTCAACTATTCAACCTAAATCAATCAAGGGGTACATGGTAGAACAATCCCAAAATCTGGGTAGCCTTTAAATACCTAGGATGAAGAATTACCAACTCTTCTTCTAGAACTTAGACCTGAACTTCGAAGCCCTTCAACTCTTTCTGCTTCTTCTCTCAAAACTCCCGTTTGTAGACTTAACAATATAATTGGTTTGAATCCTTCGTATGAATTAAAGGAGTTAAGATGCATTTTGGGGTATTAAAATAGGTTAGGAATACCGAAATACCCTTTCAAAAAGTAAAAGAAAATCCATCACCAAAATTTCATTGGTCCGCAATGCGGACCTATCATGCACCAATGTATTTTCAAGAATTTCAACCGTTGTCAAAAATGAAGAAAAAAAACATATGTGTGGGTCAGCGATGGGTCCGCGTCGTGGCCTTTTCTCGCACCCTCATTGTTTTCAGTTAAACTTGCGAAAATTATTTTTCGACCCAATTGCTCTAAAATCGGGTCGAGTCCATTTTTCCACTCAATTTTTGCACTAATCACAAATTCGGTCTTGGATTTCCCATCAGAGCGTTGGAAGACGTATTATGCATACTAATTACATTCGAGGGTCGTTTCGGCAAGTTTTGCGTGGTGTTACATATCTAATACCATCAAATGGGAGGTATTAGCTAGTACCATGTATGTGGTATTAACTGATACCATGGATTAGTTATACATGTTCAAAAATTTCTACCAAATATGGTAATGATTAATACCACTAACTAATCCATGGACTATATCTCTAATCCATCCTACGAAACGCCCCCCAAGTGTCAACACTAGATGGACACAAATTGATCTTGAAAGAAAATCAATTTTATCATCTATAGAATTAACTAGTGTCATCACTTTTGCTAGACAAACACATTATGGTCACCAAATTAAAGCTAAGTGTCAACACTAGAGGGACACAAATTGATTTTGCAAGAAAATAAATTTTTCCATCAACAGGATCAACTATTATTGTCACTTATGCAAAACAAACACGTTATGATTAAAAAATAGGTAAGTGTCAACACTCGGTGAACACAAATCGATTTTGCAAGTAATCAATTTTGTCATCAATAGGATCAACTAGTATTGTCATTTATGCTAGACAAACACATGATGATTTTTAAAAAAATATCAACACTAGATGAAGACAAATCGATTTTGCAAGAAAATCAATTTTATCATCAATTGGATCAACTAGTGTTATCACCTATGCTAAACAAACTCATTATCACTGTAGCATATTCTAAAAACTTATCCAAACATGTATATATACACAATAATTAAAAATTTTATTGAAAAAATACCTCGACTTTTTCAATATTTATTCTTGGAGAAGGAGCGGCTGGTGGTACTTCATTCGATGCCGATGAATATGAAATCCTAGAATTTCTATATAATTAAAATACAAATTGAACTTTCAAACTCCAAGTATATATAATTAAAGTTAAATAAACTAGAGTCGAGAATTTTTACAAACCAAAAATAATTTTAAGCACTTATTAAAAAAAAACAATTTCATGTTGTAATAAGTTCAACTAAAGATATCCTAAAGTTCAAATTAAAAATCAGAAAGTTAAAGGTCTAAATTCAAGTTCGAATTCATATATCCTACAATAATAATTAAACATTAAGTTTATATATATTTACTTAGTTATTAAAGACTACAATTAAATTCTTAAGCATGTAAACTTCTAAAATAAAAGTTCTAACATAAAATTTTCTAAATTTAAGGTTCAAACTTCACAATTTAAACATCATAGTATATCCTAAGTTCAACCTAAAAAATCCTAAACTTAAAGTGCATAATTATTTTTAGAGTCTACAATTTCTACGATCTAAGCTCTAGTTCAAGAATAAAACAATTCTAACTTTTAATCACTTTTTATATAGTTTTAATTACTTTTACCTTAAAAACACAAATTTAAATTAAAGCCCTAAAATCTTCATTCACTGATTCACACTTACAAATACAAACTATGTTACTAACATTGTAACGTCAACAACAATTCAATTCCAACTAACATATACTCAATTTACAATTTCATTCAAAAATTCCCAATTTCAAACTAAAACCCTAAACAATTCATCCACCAAATCGCAAGTCCATTCATACATTCACAATCAAATAGACAGACTAAGTATTTAATTATCATTATATCAACAAAATAAGGAAAATAATTAAATAAAATTAGACAAAATTCATAAATTGTAAAAAACCAAAAAATAACTTCAAACACTACAAATGAAGTAAGGAAAGGAAGAAACATAGCACCTTAGGGTTGAGGGGGATGGCGGGACGGTGGGAGTGGTTGTCGCCAACAGCGCACGGCAAGGGGAGGGGAGGCACATGAAATAAGAGGGGAGGCAGAGGAGGGGAAGGGAGGGTCTGGGAGTAAGAGAGAAAGGAGAAAATGAGCGGAAAAAATGGGATCGTGAGGGGATACATTAAAAGGGAGCGATGGAAAATGTCGCTTAGTCTGTTGCCCCTCGTTTAAAATAGTTGACCTATTTTATCCAAAAAGTGACAGACTGGGCGATACAGTCCATCACTATTTTTTAAAAAATTAAATTTATTTATTTATACTTCAAAAAATAATTAAAATATTTTAACTAAGCGACAGTCGACATCTTCTAGTTTGTGGCATTTTTAAAATAAAAAAATTAACAAAAAATGATTGTGATGGAATGCATTACTTGTTTACTAAATAATTATATATTATTTAAAAAAAGCTGCCGGAAAATTCTACCAAACAAGCAACAGAAATATAGACATTGTTCGTCTCTTTTGTTGATTGAAATTTAAAATATAAATAAAAATATAAAAAACGCGATGGACTGCCTCCTTTAGCCGGTCGATTTTTTTAGAGACGCAGTCCTTCACTTTTTTCCAAATATTTAGCAGTGCAAACGCAGGGCGTTGTCTCCTGGTTTTGACACTAGCAATTTTCAAAACTTACCCGGGGCATTCCTGGGCCATTTGATGTCCTTTTTACACAAAGAAATAGTGAAACCACATGAATTTTGATGTTCCAAATCCAAAGATGTGATTGGAATTTCTAATTGAGCATCCTATAGAAAAATATGGATCCCACTTCTTTTAGGATAATTGTAGCTAAAAGAACTGGGTAGAAATGTAATCGGAAGCTCCTACTACACGACGAAAGGTTGTTTTAGGCAATTTTCAATGTCTGGAATCTAAATTTCCATTCCGAGCACACTTAGCTTGCTTTTAACAAAAAAATAACTTTTTATCTTTTGGCTAAACTTATTCTTCAACTTTTGACTTAAATCCTCACCGGTACCATCCAAGCTCGAACCAACCACGCTTCTGGCCTAATTTAGCCATTCCGACAATGATGAAATTGCTATAATTTCATTCCGAGGCCATTTGCTTAGACTTTACCTTAAAACTCATTTGTACTATTATAACTTCTCATTAACTCAAAAATCCACATAATTCACAACCAATTCAACCAATAACCATCTGAACAGTCTCAATAATTCATAAATGGCCTAAGGTTATCAAACATAAGCTCAAACTAACAAAATAACCACAAAAGTACCGAAATGAACTGAAGGATAATTACAGCATCCCCCACTAATAAGACTTTTGTATGTAAAAGTAAAAGTAAAGGCATAGTTGATGGCTCAAATAGGTGGGGGCACTGCTCCCATATCTTTGTCTACAACTCCCAAGTAGCCTTCTTGATTGGATGGTGACACTATTGAACCTTAATCATCGGTATAACTCTGGAGTGCAACTGCCTGGTATCATTGGCTAAAATAGCCACCAGTTCCTCAACAAATTTTAGATGGTCATCTAACTCAACAGAATCATACTGAAGCACATGTAACTCATTTGGAATATATCAGTACAACATCAATATATGGCATATAAGAGATATAGTAGGATAAGCTGGAGGTAGGGCTAACTCATATGCAAGGCCCAACCCGCCTCAAAATCATAAAAGGTCCAATATACTGAGGGCTAAGCTTCCCTTATCTACCAAATGGCATAAACCCTTTCAGGGGCGATACCCTCAAGAGCACCCTATCTCCAGGAATCTGTGATTAGCATAGCTTCGGTGCTGACTTTGAGTTGTCCTCAGTCTATACTGAATAACTCAAACCCTAGCTAGGGCATTCATTAACAAATTTGTGTTATACTGACCTAGTTCTGTAGACTCAAACCACCTAACTGGAGTATGACATCATCAACCATATAATGCCTCAAATGGGGACATTTGAATGCTAGTGTGATAGCTATTATTGTAAGCAAACTAAGCTAACTATAGAAACTAGTCCCACTGACCCCCAAACTCTAACACACTAGCATATAGCATATCATCTAGAACGTTTATAGGACTGATGAGTCCATATCTCTAACTCATTTTAGGCTTAGAATGCAAAGAAATATTGTCCTTGGAGTGCTATTTTGTCATAAATATCAACGATTTTGCATGTGTTATGGCAGGAATGGAGCTAAAAGTGTACAAGTTGACAACACTCAACAAAACTTGAAAAAGGAGGAAAAGTGGAAAAAGGTAGACATAGCGGCTTTGTCGACCTAGTTGGTGCATCACCAAATGCTCATTGAGACCGTCTAATATTTCAGTAACCAAGTAACAAGTTCATGATAAGAAGGTAGTTAGAAGTGAAGTCACAAAAAACATTTGGTGTATTTCCAAATGGCTGAAGAGACCACCAAATATTGCAGAACTCAGGGCCCCAAGTTCATGACAGAAAGGAGACGTAAAAGAATTTTGGCGTATCACCAAACATAATCTGTGGAATAATGGATCATCACCTAATCTTGTAGAGACTCAAGCCTTCAAGAAGACACAGAGGAAAATAGTCAAGTGCACATTCAATAGGTCTTCAAAGTGCTCGATGGTCGACCTTGACTCCCAAATGGCAACTTGGTGCACAAACTCTCATAATTTTACATAGACTATTTGAGCATATTAGAAAGTACATTGTATATATCAATTACTTCAGGTTCTACAGGGAGAGTGAGAGAGTGAGAGAGAGATATTAGGGTACTTAGAACATTCTTGCTCAATAGTATAAGGGAGAGAGGGTTTCAAGCTTGTGGAGGCACAAATTGGACAGATTTGCTGGTTTAAATCAACTTTTCTCTTTTAATCCTCGATACCCATGTACTTAGCTGCTGAAATTGGTATTGAATCTTCATTTTCCAGTATGTATGGCTAAAACCCGCTATGTTGGGTGTATGTGAATAGTATGGGTTTCTGATTTCTACTATTGGGTCTTTAATATGTTGGCTGTATTGTTGTTAATATGAGTCAGTTTAAGTCCATTGCTAAGTTTCATCTATAATCCTAATGTCGCAAACTTGGGGATTTATCTTAGATCTCTAATTATTGATTTAACATAAGTAGTTAGAGTGTGGATTGGACGTATTAGCTGGAAATCTTCCAGAGTTTCAATTGAATGACAAAACCATAGGTTCAATGTCTAAGGTATTAGGTGGTTTAATATGATTTTATCACGCCCTGAGAGCGGACCCTTGGCGTGGTCGACACTCAAAGTCTATTGCTACCCCTGAGTGAATCACTTGGCGTCATTATCACATCAACTCGACAGCAGAAGGAAGAACTTAGTGTGTAAAGACATCATATGCAAGTAGGAAAATAAAATACATAACTTAATCATATCATGGTTTGTAAATGAAAATAAGTTTTGAAAGATCATCACTCAATACTCTTTACTCAAGGTCTATGAAGCCTCTACTCATCAATCTAGATGGTGTCATGATAGACCATGGACACCCAAAATTAGGAGAAAGAAAGTAATAAAAAAAAGTAAGAACATAAAGGGGCTTCTTTGGAATGCAAGGAGAGCTCAACAACTGGGAGATGTGCTGATCTAGACTTCAATGGTGCATGTGTTGAAGCCCTCTGTCACCTGTATCTACATCATAAAATGATGCAGGCCCAAATGGATGTCAGTATATTGAATATACTGGTATGTAAAATAGCTCAAGAGAAGTAAAGCTAAACTCACTCACCTCGGCTCGACAACTCATGCTCAAATCCGTTTATAAAAGTTTAGTTTAAAATATGCTTTAAAAAGTAATCTCAATAGGAATAGACTCATTTAAAACCTCATGCTTAATCAATGTTGCTTGGGAATTTCTCTTAACCAACATCCTCATTCTACCATCTTTAATTAGGTGATGCATAATGAATCAGCATCATTGCCACGCCTGCCCTTAACTTGGCACAAAAAAGGGTGATCAACTATCTCTGGAATCCAGGGTAAATGTCCATTTGCGGGACTAGAGTTGCCAAACTAGTTGTAATAACTATCCAACACTGAGAATGTAGTTTTGTGGGTTAAAGCAGAAGTGTACTTGCTCCCTGCTCAGTTCGATCCTCCTCCCAAGACTAAAATATGCTTGACTCCTCAATCAACTCATCAATCAACTCAAAACTCCACCCCTTTAGGGTATCATATCTCAAATCATCTCTATCATTCATCAACTTATTCAATCAATGCAAGTTATCATGTTGAACTTAAAATCAAACTTTCACTTAGACTCACTCAATTTACTCATTATGTAATGCAAGTAAGAAGTTCATGTGCATCAATATATATGACTCAATGCAATATGCACCTCATAGTCAATCATGCTCAAATTACTCAACTCTAGTTGCTCAATTAACATCAACTCAAATATTCAATGATATGAAAAGAATTTCATAAAGTCATGTGATTTAGGATCCACGCTATCAAGTATGAAATACATGTTAAATACCATGCCAATGTTCATGCAATTTAGCAATTATCTCATGTAGTAAAATAGGGCCATCATGATGAATGTAAGGATATAGTATTAACATAATGGAAATTTCTCAAAACATCAACTCCTCTCAAATCTTGACTCTAGATAATGGAAAAGGACATGTGAAGAAAGGAATTTCAAATTTTGGTTAGCCCTACATACCTGTGAATTGAAGTAAAAATCGAACCTCAATCAATCCTTGCTCTTAAGTTGAAAACCCTAACTTCTTCCTTCTTCTCCAAAGCTCTCAAGAACACCTAAGTGTATGGAATGAGAAATAATGTCCTTAGGGTTTATTTTAGGACCTCATTTAAGTATAAAAACATCTAGAATTTAATGGAATTGGTAGTGGAATAGATAAAAATACCCCTTATCAAAATAGCCAACAGGGTTTACAGGACCCCGTCTACGATGCGTAGAGTAATTTACGAGTCATAGATTACTCATAGACTAAAAGTCTAAAAATACTGAATTACTGGAAGTTGATGTGAGACCTTGTACGAGTCATAGTCCATTATATGAGTCGTAGGTGACCTCTCGTGTACAAGGAAACCTGAAGTTGGATTCAATGGAATTTAGTATGGAACCTCATTTTACGAGCCGCAATTCGAGTTACCAGTCGTAAAGTCATTCTCGTAAGCAAGATGAACCTTCAGTCTGAAACACTAGAATTTTATACAAAACCCCGGTCTATAAGTCGTACGATTAGTAAACCTCCCTCGTAACCTGTTTCTGCATATTTTTTCTTAGTATTTCCTCAATTTCCTCCTGCACGATCATTCCAGATCAAATGAAAAGAATTTGGGGCTATTACATTATCTCCCATTTGGGATCATTCATCCTCGAATAGAGGAGTGACAAGAAAGATAGGAAATTAGGTCAAGGCACGAATTTTCCTATGGACTCTAATAATCAGCCTGCTCTCAACTCACTCCTGCAATCAAAGAATTAAGGAATTTAGCAAGTAAAACTATCAAACAATCAACAAATCACATCAACCCTCACTCAGACTCTAGAACTCGATCGTCTATCATATGGAGAATAAAATGGATATAAGGAATGGAAATTTAGGAATTTAGAGGGAAATACTTACCATCAACTCTCTTATTCATTAGCAGGTAGGAATAAATGAGGATATTTGGCCTTCATGTCCTCATCTGCTTATCAAGTAGCTTCTTCTACAAGTTGGTTCTTCCATAATATTCTGACAGATGCAATCTCTTTGTTTCTCAACTTGCAAATTTGAAGATCAAGAATTTGGATAGGAACCTCCATATAACTCAAACTGTCTTTCACTCTTATACTCTCAACAGGAACAACCAATTGTGGATCCCCCAAACACTTCTGGAGCAATAAAATGTGGAAGACTAGGTAGATGACCCCTATCTTTGCTGGTAGCTCTAACTCATATGTCGCATTGTCCACTCTCTTTATAATCCGATAAGGGGAAATATACCTCAGACTCAACTTCCCTTTCTTTTCGATTCTCATTACACACTTCATGGGTGACATGTTCAAATACACCCAATCATTGACCTCAAACTCCAAGTCTATCCTTCTAACATCGGTGTAGGATTTCTGTCGGCTATGTACCATCCTCAACCTTTCTCGAATGATCTTCACCTTCTCCACAACTTGATGAACTAAGTCCAGTCCAATCAACTTTGCTTCACCTACCTCAAACCATCCAATTGGTGACCTTTACCTCCTCCCACAAAGTGCCTCATATAGGGCCATCAGAATCCTTGAATGAAAGCTAATGTTGTAGGCAAACTCTATCAAAGGAAAGTGGTCGTCCCGATAACCTTTAAAGTCAATAGCGCAGGCTCTCAACATATCCTCCAAGGTATGAATTGTGCATTCTGCCTGGCCATATGTCTAAGGATGCAAAGCTATGCTAAGGAGCATATTCGTACCCAAACCCATCTGAAAGGATCTCCAATACTGAACAGTGAATTAGGATCCTCTATTTGAGATGATGGAAAAGGAAACACCATGCACTCTAACAAACTCCTTTATGTACAATCGAGCATAATCTTCTGCAGTGTCAGTTGTCTTGACTACCAAGAAATAGGTTGACTTATTCATCCTATCAACTATCACCTAAATTGAATCATGTTGTCTGTGCGACCTTGGTAAACTGGTGATAAATTCCATGTTGATCATCTCCCATTTCCACTCCGAAATATCAAAGTTCTGAGCTACTATACATGGCCTTTGGTGCTCAGCTTAAACTTGTTGACAATTTAGGCACTTGAAATGAACTCAGCAATATCCCTCTTTATTCCGAGCCACAAATAGACTTCCCTCAATTCATGGTACATTGTCGTATACCCTAGGTAAATGGAATATCTGGAACTATGGTCCTCTTCCATGATCCCATCTCGTACCCCATCCACATCAGGAATACACAATATACCTTGCAACAATAATATTCCATCTCCCCCTTGGCAAAAGCCATCACCTTCTGCTTATGTACATCCTCCTTCAACTGTAGTAAAACATGATCTTGATCTTATTTCTCCTTCACACTACTATTAGAGATGATGCAGACCTATTTTGAACATGAACTCCTCCCTCTCCCAACTCATCTAGTTGGACTCCCAATCATGCCAGTCTATGGACCTCTTTTGCAAACTCTCTCTTCTCCTCCTCCACATCGGAAGTGCCTCCCAGGGACAACCTACTAAGAGCATCAACAACCATGTTAGCTTTTCCTAAGTGGTAGAGAATGCTCATGTCATAGTCCTTAAGTAACTGAAGCCATCTCCTCTGCTTCAAGTAAAGCTCTTTCTGGGTGAAGACGTATTACAAGCTTTTGTGGTCTATGATTAAATCAACATGTGCTCTATATAGGTAGAAGTGCCATAAGTTGAGAGAAAACACCACCACTACCAACTCCAAGTCATGCATGGGATAATTCCTTTCATACACCTTAAGTTGTCTAGAAGCATAGACAACAACTTTTCCCCTTCGCATCAACAAACATCCCAATCCTATCCTCTCAATATCCCAATAGATAACAATTCCATCTGTTCCATCAGGCAAGGTTAACACCGATGAAATAGTTAATCTCAGATTCAACTCTTGGAAACTTTTCTCACGCTCATCAGACCATTGACACTTGAACTTCTTCTGAGTCAATTTTGTCAACGATGCAAATATGGATGAAAATCCTTCAACAAACCTTTGGTAATAGCAAGCCAATCCCATAAAGCTTCTTATATCGACTGGTAAGGTTGGTCTGGGCTAATTCTTAACCGCCTCAATCTTTTGAGTATACACTCAAATTCCATCTCAAAAAATCACATGACCTAAGAAAGCCACAGATTTGGGCCAAAATTCACACTTAGAATACTTTGCATATAACTCATTGTCTCGGAGTGTCTGTAAAGCTATCCTAAGGTGATTGGCATGTCCTTTTCATCTCTAGAATATACCAAAATATCATCAATAAAAACAATCACAAATATCTCAAGATACTGTCTGAACACTCTATTCATCAGGTCCATGAAGGCTGCGGGTGCATTTGTCAACCCAAAAGACATTACTAATAACTCAAAGTGACCATATCAAGTTCGAAAAGCCATCTTTGAGATGTAGCATTCTCTCACTTTCAACTGATAATAGCTTGATCTAAGGTCTATCTTAGAGAAAAAGTGGCACCCTGAAGTTGGTCGAACAAATCATCAATCATTGAAAGGGGATACTTATTCTTAATAGTCTCTTTGTTCAGTGTTTGGTAATCAATACACATCCTAAGGGAACCATCCTTCTTTTACACGAATAAGACTGTAGCACCCTATGGAGAGACACTTAACCTTATGAATCCTTTCTCTAACAAATCTCTCAACTACTCTTTCAACTCCGTAGGAGCCATTCTATATGGTGGAATAGAAATAGGTTGGGTGTCAGGAAGAATATCAGTTCCAAAGTCAGTCTTCCTATCGAGGGGGACTCCAAGTAGATCCTCAGGAAACATATCAAGAAACTCACCCATAATCAGGACAAATTCAAGAGTAAGGGGCTCAACTTCATCGGAATTAACTTGCATGAGATGGTAGATACATCCCTTAGAAATCAGTCATCGAGCCTTGAGGTAAGAAATAAACTTACCTTTCAGTGCAACATAATCACCCTTCCACTCAATAACAGGCTCATTCAGAAACTGGAATTTGATAGTCCGAGTTGAGCAATCAACAGAGGCATAACAGGCCTAAAGCCAATCCATACCAAGGATCACATTGAAATCAATCATCTCCAACTTAATCAAATCAATAAGATTATCCCTATGATAGATATACACCACATAATCTCTTTATATCCTCCCAGCTCGAATGAACTCACAAAAGGAGTAGAAATAGAAAATGGCTCAACCAAACAGTCAGGAAGAATCTCAAATCTACCTGCCATATGTGGTATCACAAAAGAACAAGATGCACCTATATCAAGTAAAGCATAGAAAGGAAAGGTAAAGACTCGAAGCATACCCATCACAACATCTGGTGCAACCTCCTGATCCTGTCGATTTACCGTCGCATACAGACAGTTTGTCCCACCGCCTATCCCTGGTGTATACCTCTCTGATTATGCCTTATTGGTGGTGTTGTGGTAGAAGTCTAGGCCTTATTTCTCTACACCAGAAACTCCCTCTTAAAGTGACCCAATTGACAACACTTGTAGCAAGCATTCCCTCCATCTCTATATTCTCCCAAATGCATCCTACCATATTTCCCACAAGGTGGCTTCCCTTTAGATCCAAGAGTCACACTTGCTTGAGACAGTACACCCTGTGCCCTAAAGTTTAGCTTACCTTGGGATCTCTGATCATATCTCTAGCTCGGGATTGGGGAACTGGCTGAAGATGGTGCATAGCTAGAAGACCTACTCTAAAAATAAGACTTATCTCCCTTATCTACTTAGTCTGAGTAGTCTTAGGCCCTACTGATCAGGCCTTCTTACTCAGATGCTCCTCTCTATATTTCTTCTTATCTTCTCAGTTTGCTAGGCATAGACCATCATTCTAGAGATATCGAAGTCGGGAATCAACAATGCCCCCTTGCACTCTCTTTTCACCTATCTACCGAATCTAGATACAAATTTCCTCATCCGTGCCCTCATATCTGAGACTATCTATGGGGTATACCTGGACAGCTGTATGAATATCAAGTTATACTCTTTAACAGTTATCCCCCCTGTTTCAGATTCACAAACTCCTCAACCTTCGCCTATCTCAACTCCTAAGGGGAGAAATGATTGAGGGAAGCACTCTCAAACTCACCCCAGGTAGCGTGCTTAGCATCCTCATCGGCCACATCTTTGAGCTGATAGGAAGCAAGCTCAACTCCCTCAGTCTCAGTTGCATGCATAGTCTTCAGCACTTTCCACATCTCATCAATGAAGTTTTAAGGGTCCTCCTCAACCTTAGACCCAGTGTAGACATATGGGTTAATCCTTAAAAAGTCTCTCAATCTAGAGGAAGCCGTTGATTCATTAGAGCTAGAAAACTAGGGGTTTGTGAACCCTGGTTCCCACTTTGGGCAGTTACCAACTGTGTGAGCATGGCAATAGCTCCTCTAAAGTTAGCCTCAGTAGTAGGAGCAGATGGAGCAGTAGTTATCACAAGAACACTAGTAGTCCTGGTCGGTCGACCTCCGCCCCTCATTTCAATTTTACAAGGCACCTCTGAAGTAGGGTTCTCAAAAGTGCTAGCTGAAGTATTTCTCTATGTCACAGTGAATCTAGGAGGCATGATATTCCATTTCATAACACATGAATTAGAAAAGAATTTTATAGAGTTTTCAACTCTATTGCACGAACTCTGATCACAAGAAATGATAATAATTCCTAATGTCCTGTAGCCTCCTGCTTATGAAGTATGGTGCACAACATACTCTTAAGCAAGACTATACAGAACACGACTTCATAGACTCCCTAGGACTCTTGAACTCTGTGCTCTAATACTAAGTTTTTCACATCCCGGGAGGGTACCTTTGGCATGGCCGGCACTCAGAGATTATTGATAGGCTCCGAGCGAACCACTTGGCCTCATCGTCATATCAACTCAACAGTGGAAGAAGTAACTCAGTATGTAAAAACATCATATGCAAATAGTAAAATAAAATGTATAACTCAGTAGCATTATGGTTTATAAATAAAAATAAGTTTTGATACATCATCACTCAATACTCTTTACTAAAGTTCTGTGAAGCCTCAACACATAAATCTAGATGGTGCCATGATAGACCATGGACATCCAAAATCAAGAAAAATAAAGTAATCAATAGAAGTAAGGACATAAACGGGCTTCTCCGAAATGCAAGGAGAGCTCACCAACAAAGAGATATACTGATCTAGACTTCAATGGTGCGTGTGTTGAAGTCCTCTGTCACCTGTATCTGCATTACAAAATGATGCAAGTCCAAATGAATGCCAGTACATAGAATATACTAGTATGTTAAATAGCTCAAGTAAAGTAAAGCTCAACTTATTCACCTCGGCTCAACAACTCATGCTCAAATCAGTTTATGCAAGTTTAGTGCAAATCTTGCTTTTAAAAATAAGCCTAATAGGAATAGACTCATTTTAAACCTAATGCTCAATCAATGTTTCTTGAGAGTTTCTCTTAACTGACATCTTCATCCAACCACCTTTGATTAGGTGATATACAATAGATCATCATCATTACCGCGCCCACCCTTAACTTGACACAGAAAAGGGCGATCAACTGTCTCTTGGATCTAGGGCAAATGTCCACTTGCGGGACTAAAGTCAGTTGGCTAGTTGTAATGACTATCGTATACTATCAGTGTTGTTCTATGGGTTAAAGTAGAAGTGTACTTACTCCTCGCTCGATGCTTTATACTCCTCCCAACACTAAAATATGCTCGACTCCTCAATTAACTCATCAATCAACTCAAAACTCAATCCCTTTGGGGTATCTTATCTATGTCATTCATGAACTCATTCAATCAGTTCAAGTCATCAAGTTTAACTTAGATTAAAACTGTCACTTAGACTTACTCAATTTACTCATTATGTAATGCAAGCAAGATATTCATGTATAGCAATATATATGACTCAATGCAACATGCTCCACATACTAAATCATGCTCAAATTACTCAACTCGATGCTCAATTAACATCAACTCAAATATTAAATGATATGAAAGAATTTCATAAAGTAATGTAATTTAGGGTCCATGCTATCAAGTATGAAATACATGTTAAATCCCATGTCAATATTCATGCAATCTAGCAATTATCTTATGTAGTAAAATAGGTCCATCATGATTAATAAGAGGATATAGTATTAACATAATGGAATTTTCTCAAAACAACAACTCTTCTCAAATCTTGACTAAAGATAATGGAAAGGGACATGTGGAAAGGAATTTCATACTTTGATAAGCCCTACATACCTAGAAATTGAAGAAACAATCATACCTCAATCAATCCTTGCTCTTGAGTTGCAAACCCTAACTTCTTCCTTCTTCTCTAAAGCTCTCTAGAATACCCAAGTGTGTAGAATGGGAAATAATGTACTTATGATTTATTTTAGGGCCTCATTCAAATATAAAAATGTCTAGGTTTAATGGGATATGTATTGGAATGGAAAAAAATATCCCTCATTAAAACTGTCAACAGGGTCTATGAGACCTTGTTTACAATTCAAAGAGCAATGTACGAGTCATAGATTACTCTCATAGACCGAAAGTCTGAAAATCCTAAATTACTAGAAGTTGATAAGAGACTTCCTTGTATGAATCCTAGTCCATTATATGAGTCGTAGGTGACCTCTTGTATACAAGGAAACCTGAAGTTGGATTCACTGGAATTTAGTAAAGAACCTCATCTGATGAGTCGTAATTCATGTTACAAGTTGTAAACTCATTCTAATAAGCAAGATTAACCTTCAGTCTGAAACACTGGAATTCCATATGAAACCCTGGTGTATGAGTCGTAAACCTCTCTATGACTAGTAAACCACCCTCGTAATCTACTTCTTCATCTTTTTCCTTGTCTTTATTCAATATTATCCTACACAATCACTCTAGATTAGATGAAAAGAAATTGGGGTGTTACAGATTTCTCGGGCCAGCCGTGTCCTAGTGCGATCCATGCATGATATTATAATTGAATCATTCGAAACTCCTCAGTGTCGTAATTGAACTGAGGTTACTAGAATCATATCCTATTCACTCATTTTTACCTCAATTAGTCAAATATTTAGACCCAGACTAGTAGATTTAAAAATCCCATACCTGCACATGCCGGACACCTCTTTATATATATTGATTAATTTACTAAATCAGTTGTAGTTTGCTGGATCTAAATCTTTAATTATTGTAACCCCCCAATTCAAACATACAATTATCTAGTTCAATCAAATACTTCAACTCTCAAACCTCCACTCGCTGTAGGATTCGAACCTAACTCTATTATTGGATGATATGCTGATGAATACTGTCCCTGCTTCCTTTAAGTAGTAGGATTGAGTGTCCACAAAAAAATGGTGCCATTGTTGAGGATTGCCATATTAATTTGTGACTGAAGTGTTTGTTGAATAGCTTTCTTGTTTTTAGACTTGTTTTACTACTTTTTTGTTTGTTTTTCTATTTAGAAAATAGGTGTTAGGATGGAATACGATGGGAGCATCTATGCTAATAATGTCGGAGATGTGAATGATTTTCAAAATGTTGACTAGAATCAAGTGGGGATTACTAGAGCTATTCAGCTATCCCTATTGATAGGAGGAGCTGTATTTCAGTCACTAGCACGATATGACAGCTACTTTAGTTGAAAGAGTTGTTCAGAGGGATCACTCATGAGCATCCCCATGAGTATCTAAGGAACTTTGTCAACATATGTTTACTTTTGAACTTCAGGAGAGTCTCTCAAGAGACTATAAGGTTGAGGATCTTCCAATTCTCTATCACTGGAAAAACATTGAGGTTGCTATCTAAGCTTTCTTGGACTCAATCACCTTGTCGGAGCAACTCTAACATGTTTTTCTTGAAATATTTTCCTCCTTCGAAAATGGCTAAGCTGAAAAGAAATATAGAGGACTTTAAAAGAATTGATGGCAGACCATTGTATGAGGCATAACTATGGTTCTAAAAAATCTTGCTTCAATACCCAAACCATGGAGCCCTAGACTACCTATTGTTGCAACATTTCTATGTAATTATTGATGTAATCAACAAAGGTATAGCTGACCAGTTGGTACAAAGTGGAATCATGAAGCAAACTCTTGTTGTTGCTTGTAAGTTATTGGATAACATCACCAAGATTAATCAAGCTTGGTATACTAGGGATAACCTTGTATCTTTTATGCACAAGGGTCTGTCAAAAGAACAATTTTCTAAGGAACTAGAGAGATGAAACATGGCCAAGATAATTACTCAATTGGATCTCTTGACTAAGCATGTAATGGGAGGTAATTGAGAGAGTGTTAATGTTGTAGCTACTTCCAAAGATGTTATGTATGATAATGTATTATACAAAGAAGGATATAGTGAAGCGGTTCATTTTATGGGTAATTAGATAATAGGTTCACGACTTGCTTTTCCATGGACAGCTGAGAATCAAGGTTGGAACACTGGTGCTGGATGTCGAGACAGAGCATGCCTGAACAACCTCAAGTTAGAGTTTAGGGAGAATATGATGGGGCAATGGATAGCTATGTTCCAACATGTGATAGGGTGAAGGCTGCAAACTTTGTGGTGGACCTGAAAAACTTTCAAACTAAGGACATGCTAACCCAAATTTTGAACAAAGTTGAGGCCTCCAACAAACTTATAAAGGAGATAAAGTCCTATTTTTCATAGATAAATCAACACAAAACCTCACATTCAATTTCTATTAAGCACATGGAGATTCAACTGGGTAATATCTCAACCCATATCAACCTACAGCTGAGAGGAGAACTGCCCAGGGACACAGTGGCTAACCCCAAGAGTGTGAACCAGCAAAGTGCGGCAATCATGACACACAACACTAAAATTGTTAAAGCTACTCAGCTAACACCTGTGGTTGAAGAAGGTGAGGAAGAGTTAGAAGAAGAAGGAGATACTATGTATGCTAATGATAATGATGACTTAGCTGTGATGAAAGAGATGAGACTCTTGAGAATCCCAAGAGTAGTGAAAAAGAGAAAGTTAAAAAGAGCACCTCCTCCCCCCAAGAATTTGAATTCAAATATGAAATTGAAAACTCCTCAAGTTAAGATTGATCTTTCATTCCCCTCAAAGATGCAGAAGAAAGAAGAGAATACAAAGTTTCAAAAAATCATTTTTGTATTCAATTCTCTATCCATAAATGTCTCACTGATTGAGGCAATAACTAGATTGCAAAGGTGTGCTAAATTTATGAAGGAGTCGGTACCCAAGAAGCAAACCCTAGAGTGTGAGAAAATCAAGGTATCTCATAAATGTAATGTTATCTTGACAAAGAACATGGCTGCTAAGAAAGAGGACCCAAGTGAATTCACTATTCCCTGCACCATTACAGCTTGCAAATTCAGCAAGGGATTGTATGATTTAGGCACAAGCATAAATTTTTTACCCTAATCTATATTTGATGAGTTGGGGGTGGGCACACCTTCACCAACGATGATGGAGTTGCTTATGGCCGACCGGTCCCTCAAAAGACTAGTAGGAATCTTACATGATGTTTTGCTGAAGGTAGATAATTTCATATTATCGGTTGATTTTGTGATTCTAGATTATTAGGTAGACATGGATGTGCCCATTATCTTAGGTAGGTGAATCTTGGCTATCGAAAGGGCCCTAGTAAACGCTGAGAGAGGAAAATTAAGGTTTAAAGTGAATGAGGATGATTTCATGTTCAACATTTGTCGAACTTTGAAGCTAGCAAAAGACCTCTAAGTTGTATCAGTAATAAATCGATCATGGGTGACTTATGGATAAAAGGAACTACAACATGTCACGACGTTAACTAAGCACTTCTTGGGAGGTAACCTAAGGTGAGTGGTTAATCTTTTTATTACTGGGTGCTTATTTGTGCAGGTTTAAAAAAAGTACAATCTAAGATAAAAATTGAAAAGGCGACCAAACAACTCTAATTGGTGAACCATCAAGTTAAGGTACGATCGTCAATTTGACCACCTTTCAAGGTCAGGTGATGGCATTTGAGGTGTCATCAAATTAGGAAATCTAAGTTTCAAGTCGTCGTATCGTCGAATCATTTTTGCGATGGTCAGTCTCATCATTTCTCATGATTGGAGTTAAGGTTTGAATATTGTCAAAAAAGGAGGTTACAAATATGATTGCATACCACCGAAAGTGTTTGGCGGTGTAAATCAACATCACTGCTTCCTTATCGACCAACCTATTAAAAGCTTTTCAAATGCCTTGGACTTTTCAATTTTCATACCCCCTTTTCACTTCCTTTACAGGCCAACACTCTTATAAGTCTTTTATTTGGAAATTTTCTCTCGGTGTAAAGAAATTCATCAATAAAAGCTATTATAGAGTTCTCATTGATTACTGCATTATCATAATGGTATGTTTTTTGCCCTTAGTTTTAGTTTCTTTTTGGAATAATGATTTTGAAATGACGAAGGCTTGATTGGGGTTTGGTGAGCTCCTTAATCTTAGTTTGTTGTTAAAAATGTGAGAAATCATGTGGTTGATATGTTTTAGTGATTCTAGGACTCTATGTTTTATGTGTGCTTAGTTTATTTGTGTTTTTGATTCACTTGAAAATCGTGAAATTGATTATTCATATGTTGTGGGCTAGGGCTAGATTCGATAATTATGTTGCCGAAAAGTTGAATGTAATGGTGTATTGTCTCAATTTTCACCTTTATTTATTGATTGATAGCCTTAATTTGAGATAGTACCATGATGATGAGAATACCTTGAAAGAATTTATATGTTTGTTGTGTTGGTTATGCTGGTGGGCTGTGGGTGAAGTTTGAGTAACCTCTAAACTCTTTTGAGCAAAGAGAACTTGCCTTATGATAGATTGAGTGACGTCATTCTTAAAGGTGAGTTGTCTCTTGAATAAAGTTTATAGCCATGATGATCATGTAAATGTAACAATTGATGAATGAGCATGTATTGATGATTGATAGTAAGTTAGTGTGTGCATAGGTGTTGAGTGAATTTTGAATGCATGGATGTTGGCCTTGCTAGTTTACTTTGGTGATGGTCATTTTGACTGCCGAAGTAAACTCGACAATGCACCAAAGTGTCACATCGACTGTTGTGTCTGACTGATCTTTCATATTGAACTCTACAACTTTTGATGACAAAATTTTCCATCTCCAAATCAATTCGGCGGATCGTGAGACATGCACCACTATCGCCAAAAGTACTAGTGACTAATAGTTTCAAAATTATGTAAAAAGGTGATGGTCTATTTAACCGATGAATCTATCTTGTGGATCACTAAACAGGCTTTACAGTCAAACAGGCCTGTTCACCTAGAATGATTCTCTTGTTTTGAAACTAATTATTTGATGATTGCTGCTCACACAATATCTTGAGTATGATTTGTACAAATGGGTAAGAAAAGGAACTAGTAACAAGAGGTGGATCCCGAGTAACGCGGGCAATCACTATAGCCCCCGACCAAGCAGAGCAAGGATCTTAGAGACCTCAAAGGAAGGTGAAAGGTAAAGCAAAAAGGAAGGTGATTGAACACCAATAGTCCAACAGTGATAAGGAAGGGTACTTATATATGAGCTGAACTAGTTTAGAGGAAGAGGAAGAGGGGTTCAGAACCCCTATACATAGGACTACTTCAGAGCCAAGTCTCAAAAGGCATTGAAGTGAGGCTACATCCAAGGCCCTTCATGATCCTCTCCTCCAAAAATCTCAAACGATTTGGGAGATAATCACCTTGAGACACTTAAATGAACTCAAAGCAGAAGGGAAAAGAACAATTTTAGATGAGAAATAGTTGTCTACTGATGGAATGGTTGATAGGTATCTGAGGTTTGGAATACTCTTAAATTCCATAACTTTTAGGATTTCACCAAACCTCAGGATCTGTAAGTTCCCAGTTTGGTTTCTGAATTCTATGAAGCTTATGGTAAGGCAATTCAAAAAGGCAAAAGCATGGTGAAGGCTGTGCTCAAATCTCTTAATGTAGTGGAAGTTCGAGGAGTGCAAGTCCCATGTAGTGAAACAGAAATCAATGACATCCTGGGATGTACATAAAAATACAAAAATTACATGGATGAAATGATGAATGTCAAGACATTTGATGACATTAAAGTATAGTTGTTTTCAATGATAGGGATTCCTACTCCTCGGTGGTTAGAGGAAGAAACAATTATTGAAAAGAAAGAGATGACCAGTTTGACAAGGTTTTGGTTTGAATTTATCAACAGTAACCTAATGACATAACAGAATGAGTTGAAACTCTACATTCCAAAGCAGCATTAGTTAACTATATCATGGGCCATCGAAGTTTGAATCTTGGAGCAATCATCTCCCTAGAAATCCTCACCAGAGCAAAACAAAAGCAAACCTTACTACCATTCCCTAGCCTCATCGCTGCCTTATACAAATGTGTTAGAGTGCCTGCCAACAAAAATATTGATGTGAAGGTCACTCCAATAACATCCAGTGATATTCGGTGAATAGAGCGTGAGTTCCAAAAGAATGAGGTGGATAGGGCAAGGACAAAGTTGGTCGACAGTTGATCGGTTGTTGATGTTGAGGCCCTCGAGTTGAGCATTGCATAGCTGGCCTCAAAGGTAGGTATAACTTATTCCTCACCTTCTCATCATTGCCCTTCTACTTCCATCCCTACTATTGAAGCACAGGTAGAGTGACAAGCCAAAGATGAAAAAGCCTCATTCACCAAGGCTGCTATTTATGGCATGCAATAAAACATGCTTGCAAAATATTTCACATAATATATCATACATATGTGGGAAGAGACCTCAATCGACATAGACCAAGTAAATACAACTTGGAATCCAAGGCATGACACCCCCTAGGTAGAGGTGACCGGGCATGACACCCTACGGTGAAGTGTGGTCTACTTGCCAAGATAAACCAAATATGATAATATGAACTAGATGGAACCACTAGTATAGGAAGAGCATAATACATAATCATATGGTGGCACATAATGTAGAGACTAAAGACTTTATATAAGGACCTCTTGAGTCGAGCCTCCATCTTAAGTCTCAATTGGTGCTAAGTCAAATCCCACGAAATACTTGAAATAATCATACTTTAATAATATCATGAATAACTTGTAAGAGACATGATAGCATGACATGAGTAGCTCTTCAACATGTTTGACCTCTACTATTGAGACTAACTTGAACATGAGAGTAAATAATAATCATAGATGATCCCTTACACTGACATGAATGGCTCACAAGAGGTTAAAATCTAGAAATAGGACTCAACTTGGTACTTGTAAAATCATAACTACATTTCATGAATTCAATACATGCTTGAAAGCCCTAATCATCAAGAAGTCACCTAACTTGCAAATCATGTAATAGTTCATCCACAACTTGAGAATTCTTGTCATGTAATTTTATCAAACACATGGTGAGTTCATGATACTTAATCAAAATCATGCAATTCAAGAGCAAACTCAATGCAAATCAACCCACTAATATGATAGTAAAACCCCCATTTAGGATATCTTGAAATCCATCATAAAAGCTCATAATAGTTTATAATTTCATAGCTCAAATCATGCATAATCTCAATAGACAAAATCAATTCATGAAATAAGCTTGAAATAGATATTCATGTATAATCAATCAATGCTTAATAAAACCCCTACACAATTTATGTTCATATTTCATAATAAGAGATACCCATAGGTAATACAATTTGAAATCATGCAATTTTCATAAAAAGAGAAGGTTGGGCTCCATGGGTGAAAGGACCCCTAGATGAAGACCCACATACCTTAAACCTTGAATTTCTTGAGATGAACTTGAAGGAGACCTGAAGCTTGATATGGGTTCTTGAGTTCCAAAGTTGAGCTTAAAATCCTTGAATTTGAATGAGAGATTTGATAAAGTCTTGGAGAGGTTTTAGAGAGGATTTTGTGATTTATAGAGTTGAAAAATAGCTAAATATGGAAGATTTCACATTTAAATAGATATTGGGCTATTACCCCAACGTTGTTGGATGAAATAAGATAATTGAGGAAAAACTTACACTGGTCCGCATCTAGTACATGATATGGACCAAACACGGAGGGCAATTTACACTAGTCCGTGCCCCAGGCACGTCGCTGCCTGGGCACGGACAACCACTAGAAATCAAAAATTATGTTTCACTATGGGTCTTCTAAAATCCAGATTATACCCATTTCCCACTCAATTTTTCCCTCTAATCAAGAATATTAAGTCGAATTTTCAAAATCACACATGAATTTTGAGATATATGAAAATTATGATTATGGGGCATTCCAAAGCCCATGAGGGTTTTTTTAATATCTCCCCCTTGGGAACATTTGTCTCCAAATATCAAAAGAACATGCGTAAAAGAATTAATTATGACAATTTCAGCCTGGCATGAATGCAACAAATGCACATCATTTTCAAAAAGTCCCAACATGAATGTAAAAAATCACTATAGACTTGTTACCATGAACATGAATGCATGCAAAATGACATGAGGGCTGAAACTTAAGACTTGAGTTCATAAATGGGACTTAGTTTATTACCTTCGGCTTGAGTAGAGTGGAAGAGATATGGATATCACTTTTTCACGTCTGACTCCACTTCCCATGTGGCACTTTAACTTTTTGATTCCTCCTAAGGACCATGACGGATGCTACGTCTTTGTTTCTCAACCTTTTCACTTGTCTATCCAATACCTCCAATGAGACCTCCTCGTAAGTCAAACTATCCTCCACAACACACAAAACCTTTAAGGGCACTATAGCACTTAGGTCACCAGCACATCTCCTCAACATAGATATATGGAAGACCGGATGAACCATATTCATCTCCATAGGTAACTCCAATTCAAAAGCAACCTTACCAACCCTTTTAAAAATTTATAAGATCCCACAAACCTTGGGCTCAGTTTTCCTTTCTTTCCAAACCGTACCACACCCTTCCTGGGTGAGACTTTGAAGTAAACCCACTCATCAATATTAAACTCAAAATCTCTTCTCCTCACATCAAAATAAGACCTTTGTCTACTTTGAGCCATCTTCAATCTCACCCTTATCAACCTCACCTTCTCCGAAGCTTCCATAACCAAATTTGGGCCTAACAAAGCCATCTCTCCCACATCAAACCATCCAATTGAGGATCTATAACGCCTACCATATAAAGCTTCAAATAGAGCCATGCCAATACTAGAATGGTAGTTATTATTGTAGGAAAACTCACTAAGTGGAAGATGTTCATCTCAACTACCTTTGAACTCCGAAATACAAGCTCTAAGCATATCGTCAAGAGTTTGGATAGTCCTTTCGGCTTGACCATCCGTTTGAGAAGGAAAAGTCATGCTAAGCTTGACCTTGGTATGAAGACCCCTTTGGAAGGACCTCCAAAAATGAGAAGTGAATTGAGCACCACGATCCAAAATGATAGACAAAGGTACCCCATGCAATCTAACCAACTCATGAGTAAACAACTTGGCATAATCTTTAGCACCAGAAGTCGTTTTGACTGGTAGAAAGTGAGCAAACTTTGTCATTCTATATATAATAACCCAAATAGAGTCTAAGTATTTCCTAGTCTTAGAGTAACCCAACCACAAAATCCATGTTGATTTTTTCCCACTTCCAAGTAGAATCTCTATGTCTTGGGTTGGGCCACTCAACCTTTGGTGTTCATCTTTCACTTGTTGGAAATTGTGAAAATCGGCTACAAACTTGAAAATATCCCTCATCTTTAACTTATTGAGCATATACCATAAATATAGAAATGTCCATGTCAGAAATCATTGGCATCACTTTACACTCCTTCTTCACGTGCTTACCTAATCCTCACACAAATATTCTCATCTTTGCCCATATGTCTACAACCATCCCAGGAGCATATCTAGATAGTTAGGTAAACTTAAGGTTGTACTCTTTAGCATTCATTTCCTCTTGCTTCAAATTAATAAACTCGTCCACTTTCGCTTCTCTTAACTCCATAGGAAAGAAGTGATCAAGAAACGCATTCTCAATATCATCCTAGACTATAGGTTTTGCATCCTCACCATGACTTTCTTCTATTAGTTGTACCAAATGTGAGCCACATCCTTGATTTTGTAAGAATCAAGCTCTACTTCCTCAGTATCAGTCGCATGCATTACCTTTAGAACTTTCTACATCTCGTCAATAAAATTTTATGGGTTTTCCACAGTCTTATACCCCATGAAGACTAGAGGTTCATCCTTAAGAAATTTTAATCTTCATTAAAGTCGATGCATCTTAGGTGTTGTAATCTGAGAGAAACCATTTTATTGACTTTCTTGGGTTGTTACCAATTGGGTAAGCATAGCTATAGCTCCCCTAAACTCATTATTTGCAATTGCAGCAGTCTGAGTAGTAGGCATTGGAGAAGCTTTAGTAGTCCTCACAGGTCGTCCTCTAGACCTCAACACTAAATGCGCCTCTAAGACTGGAACCTTTGTGTTATGGCGCTTCTCTGACTGGTAGAATGCTTGCAAACATATAATGCATAAATCAAAAAGAAATTTTTATACAATTAAACTCTATCGCACATATTTAGAATGCAAAGAAATGAAATAATTCATTAATGTCCCATAGCCTTTTGATTATAAGTGTAGTGCACAACACACCTATATGTAAGACTCTACTTCATAGATGCCCTAAGACTCTGAAATTGTGTGTTCTGATAACTTGTCACGCGTCGAAAGGATATCCTAAGCAAGGTTGGCACTCAAATTTTGTTTTTTAGCAACCACTTGATCTCATCACATGCTCAAGTTGTGAAAACTATATAGAATCTAAGAAGTTATTATGTGGGCAAATGATGTCATGATAAAAAATCAAGTGACATAAATAAGCAACTCTATATCAAATAATATGGCTTCTCAAACAGACTCCAAGTACATAAATTGGCTCTGTTCATGAACCCTCTAATAATTATAAAAATGCCAAGACATACCCAAGGCTACCTCAACTATGAAAAGAAAGACATAAACTGAAGTAAAAAAGACATCCTCCAAATACTAGGAGGACTCACCAAAACTCTGTGGAGTGCTTTAAACCTTCAACGAATCGTCTACTGAGGATTCTTAACACTCATATCTGTATCATGAAAAGTTGTAACATCAAATAACATTAGTAGGTGAAATGTGTGGTATGTAATATTGCTGAATAGGACAACATGCATCGAAGGTACTCAAAGAAAGAATTAGCTCAACTCAACATCAATATAATATGCAAGTTTAAAAATAGTATAGATTATGCTTTCATCAAAATATTTCACCAATTCTCATTATGCATACATAACTTAGTAAAATAATATACTTTTACTCTTAGGGATGGAGTTTCTATAAGCGATAACTACCAACTATGAGTAAGTGATGATGCAGCAAATGATTGTCATTGTCATAACCATCCAGTACCTTGCCAGGGTATGGGACACAAACTCAATTCATGGATTCTTAAAAAACCTCTATAGGGACTTCACTGGCATGGTCCCTTTCTCTTTCTATGTTGGCAGTATAGTTTATGGCATTTGAGATAATTATACTCCTGCTCAAATCAGTATTAATATTTATCCCTAGATACATGATCATATTCTCTTCTCATCAAGCTTCAATGGACTTAAATTTAGACAACAATCTTGTCTCAAAACATCATGTTCATCATCATCAATAAATATTTGAAAACTCATTTATGTCATCGTGGAAACTCTTTCTCCAAACATCATTTAACTCAATGCTCAATTCTATTAAAACTCAGTAAAGTCTTATCTTAATTTGAAAATAATACTTTACTTTATGCATGAAAGTTATCAGTTTTACTCAAAACATGCATAACTTTGATTTAAAATAATACTTTATTTAATGCATAAAAATTATAAATCTCAACATCAAATAATGCATGGGAAAGTCAAGATCATCAACTCAACTAGTGTTCATCAGAAAGTAACTACGAACAACAATTTCAATAATATGAGAGATAAAATAATAATAACAATTTCAATGCATAAATATAAAGAACTCAATAGAAGAAGCATTAACTCAATCAAAATTCAATAAATAAATTTTTATTAAATTCAATACTAATTCAAAATGAAAACATAGACATGGAGTGTGTGGACGAACTCAATCCAACATTATGATAGTTTTATATATCTAGAAAGGTTAGAACTTTGATAGGACTTAGAAGACTCTCATAGAATAGCTTGAACACTAGTTTTCTCTTCTTGAATTAGCTCTCAAATTATTCTAAGTGATTATGAGGGTATGGGCATCATTAGGTATAAATATTGGCCTTATTTTAATCTAAAACATCTGGAATATAATTAGAAAAGGATCAAAAAAGATGCAAATAACCTTCATTAAAATGGACAGATCAACCTATGAAACCCCATCTACGAACATAGGTCAGTCTCATAGATTGGAGCTCTTGTGCTTTTTATGAAAAGTATGGCCTGAGTCTACGACTGACCATCTATGGGTCGTAGATCCACGTACAAGTCATAGACTGTCTCATCCTGTCGATTTGGGTCTAGATTTAGAGACTATGATTTTTGGGCCTTGAACTATGAAACCATGTTGATGGGTCATATGAAGAATTACCGGATGACTAATAAAAAATATTTTGGGCTAAAAATTATATACCCCTTCCCTCATGGATCACAAAAGTTTTTATGAGTCATAGGACCCTTCGTAGATGGGCACTATCCATTTGACTTAAGGGTTTATAAGGCCCCTCCCTACGGCTCGTAGATGGGTCTATGGTCATAGATTGGGTTTATGGATCCCAAGTACCAAGAAACTCTAAATTTATTTTCTTAGATCTTTTTGGACTATCTAGGTTAGGATATTTTGAAGGGATGTTATAGGTAAATAACTCTTTCTTCAAAAGAAAATTTATGTATTTGAAGTCTATATCTATATATTTACCTATACTACTTAAAAGCATGAACTCTAAATCTAAAAGTTAAATTACCTTTATACCCTTTTTAACAACTTACTAATTAATTATCCTAATTTAAAAAAAAATAAAAAATAAAAAATATTGCCATTAGCCACAACAACACACTGTTCCACAGGAACGGATGAGCTTCAAATGTTTATGAATGAAAGCTAAGTTTCTTCAGGTTTCTGTTTAGAAGAAAAATATATTTCTATCTTGCTCCAACAAGAGTTTCTACCATTTAATTTTATTTTTTCTTTAAAAATTAAATGTTCCTATGGCTCTTCTTCTCCATCTTTGCTATCCTCTGCTTTGAGCAACAGAGACATTGATGCTTCATCATTTGATAAAGGGAGAGAATATTGCAGCCAATGACAATTTGATGTGTTAATAAACAAGTTCACAACTGATTTCTCAAGTTATTTATTAGTTAAATTTATTGTAGACACTCTAAAAGAAAACTCAAGTAAGAGTGGTGCCGATGGTAATGGTGCAATTCAGGTTCAGAATTCGATAAATCAAATGTTATGCAAATAAGGAGATTGTGGTAATAACTACTTCTTCAATTCAATATTGCAATTTTTTTATTTTTTTAAGGATTATTCCCATATAAGGCCTTTTTTTTGAGTAAATATTTTTTATCTCAAATAGTATTTGCTCAAAAATAAGAATGTCAGTATTTTTTTCCTTTTGATAAAAAGTTGTATGGACTAGCTTAACCACACCTTGAGTATTACAATTATTTGGTCAAGTATTCATCTTTTTCATCACTTATTTCTTAGATCTTATTGGTTTAACATGTTGTTCTAAGCAATAAAGTATATATTTAGTGTGGTTCTTTATTATTATTTTATAATATACGTTCGCTAAGCCATAGTTACAAGTTGCTTAATAGCAGTGGTTATAACCTATATAGCTCAGATTCTTCAAAAGTGTTGGCGTTTGTGTGTTGGATTCGCTAAATGTAGTGTATTTCCAAAGAATTCTGCACGAGTTTGGTATTGAAAATGAAAAGTCCATGCAACTTAGGCAGTAGCAATAGACGTGTCACAACCCGAAATTCAGGCGTGGTGGCACTCGTCTTCTCCCACCAAGACAAGTTAGCCTACAACCCAACTATAACGTAAAAATGCAAAATTATAATAAAAATGAAAGTTTAATTACGGATAATAAGTCAATTTAATGAAAATCCCCCAAAACCTGGTTGTTACGTGCACAAGCTTCTAATGTAATACAATAGATTCGAAAGAAAAAACAAGTATCAAATGATATTGTCTCTAGAATAAAACAAAATCATAAATAGGAATAAGAAGTCAGCTGGGATGGCAAATAGCTACCTCTCTCAATCTCCAAAGGAAGCCTCGGACAAGGAAGAGTGGAGAGTATCACGATAATCCGGGCTCGCAACCTACAAAATTATTGTAGCAAGGGGTGTGAGTACCAAACACACGGTACTCAGCAAGTGAACTATTAAACATAAAATTAAGTAATATAGAATATTGGTACTCCCAACACTCCAACCAAACCCCCACAAATACAACCTGCATAAGATCGTCCCAGCAAGACAGTTCACGATGTACATAGCATATAGCTCAATAACCATGCCAACTATTAGGTATCAACAACATCAGGGATCAAGTGCATCTATCACAAATTTCTCCCAAAAGCACTTACATGTTTATAAATGATAATGAGGTGCAATGCAATGCAGTGCAATGTCAAATAGAATGAGGCATATCTGTCCTAGTGATACATACCTGCTGTAACACAACCCGGGACCCATAGGGGACTCCTAGTCCATGCATCTATCGCAGTGCATTACTCGACCCATCGAATCATAGTATCCCCTGTAATTCTCATTCTTTTTCACTAGTCGGAACCATTTCCCATCGGCTTTACATTTCTTTTTCACTAGCCAGAACTATTTTCCATCGGCTTTACATTTCTTTTCGTGGAACATCCAGCAATCACATAGTAAATGCACAATAATCATGTTCATGGAAATAAAATGTGCAAGATTCCCATAAGAATTCATATATCTCAAATCAAGAATGGGTAGCTCAATACCATACATGTTGCAATATCCTCAATCTCAATACCATCACAACCTTAGCCACATTTACATCCTATGTAAGTATCACTTCAACATCAATAACAAATAATCACTAATTCACATATAATAAATCTCCCTAATTAACTCACAAATCAAATATCACCATAGGATAATTACCCAATTCAAAATATTTCAATCAAAGCCTAAACAAATCGGTCCCAACACCTCACACAAGAAGTACAAGATTCTATATACTTAGCAAAGGTTAAGAAATTCACTTGCCTTATATAAAGTCTTGAATAACGTCAATTCTGAAGCTTTTCCCTTTCTATGACACCCCAATTCATCAAAATTTATTCAAATATAGCATCATAATTATATAATGAATCTACTGACACTAAAATTAATTAATTCGGATGAAAAAGATAAAACGGTCCAAAATTTTTATCGTCATAAAGTACCATTAGAATTTGAATATTTATATATGAAAATATTTTTCAAGTGATAAGGAATTCAATGGCAAAAACCAATTAAAAAATGGAGCTAATATGAGGAAGAAATCGCATGTTAAAGTTTCCAAAATATATTGAAAACGTAGCAGCAAGATCACGAATTTTACATCAAACGACACACTAAAATCAATTTCTAAAACTCCCACAGTGTTCTCCTCAGAAAAATATATAATTTTGCCTTTTAAATTACTCAAATTCGATCAAAATTGAGAGAGAAATTATTGGTTGAAGTTTGGGGAAAGTTTGCAATGTTCTCTTCTCTTTCTTAGAGAAAATCTTCAATCTTCGTCGTTCTTTTAAAATGAAAGAACTTGGAAGGACATTGATTGAAAGGATAATCTTTGATTCTTGAATTAGTGACTTCGCTCTTTAGAGTTCTTGATGAAGAACCATAATTCTTGAAGATGAAGAGTCAAGAAATCCTTTCTTGGGATTCTTGAATTTGTTTTCTTGAAACCCTAGGTTATGATTTAAAATCCTATT